>JAOEGS010009931.1:37007-58226 GCA_025447755.1 Corythornis vintsioides | reverse complement strand
TGACTGATACCCCAGAATCTGGTGAGCACATGTCAATGTTACAAGGCTGGGAGGAACTGAAAGTAGATTGGAAGATGAGTAGAATTCAGAAAAGGTCAGGACAAATTACAAAAGCAAGATGCAAAAACTAGGGTAGAGCTGAGCTGGCACTATAGGCAAGGACATGGCAAGATGGTGATCAGGGCTCACAAATGATGCCAAACAGCTGGCTGGGGACAGGGGGATTAGCAGTGATCATGAGCTAGATACAAGTCAGCATACATCAACTTGTGAAAAAGGCAAGCACCTTACTGAGAATATAGAAACAGGGGGGTGGTAAATCTGTATCCTGAGTTTGTGTCTAGTTTTCTAGTATTGCACTTAAACACAGGATTGAATACAGAGTCTAGATGAGAATAAAGAGTAGTAAAACAGTGTGAGCTGCAAGGAAAGGTGGTGAAGGAGTTAATGATGAACTGAAAAGAAAATCTGAGCTGAGGGTGTTAATATTCATCTGCATAAAACAAACTCTACAGAGGGCTTGTGCACTATGTTAGTTTTATAGGGCAAAAACTAACTGCCTCAAATTTTATCCCAGGCTGCAGAGTTAGATATTGATGGGTAAAGAAATGCAATGGAGATGATGAAGTAGTGGAGTAAGGTGCTGTGGAATCTCTATGTTTTCAGTCCTTTAAGAAGAGGTTACACAAACATCTGCAAGAAACAGCACTGGTGTAGTGATTCTGCCTGAGGTTAGGTCCTCCTCTTCATATGGCCTGTGACTGGACTGGCAAGTGCAAGCTATTGAAGAGGAAAGGAGGAGGAAACAAAACCTTCCCTACAATTGGAAGCATGTGTGAACTCATTTTAAAAAAAATGTCAAATTAAAGCCAGATAGTCACTGTAGTTGGTTAGTAATCACTGTGTATCTTAGCTTGACTGTTTTTGCATTCAGTAATTCCTGAGTATTCTTTCAGATTACTTTTTTTTTTCTTTTCTACTGTTAAAATCAAGGGGTTGCAGACACTTGTGTTAATTATTTCCCCACACACTGCCCATATAAGCAGTACCATAAGGCCCGTGTGGGTGTGTCTGTCAGATTCTGCATCCAGACAGGTCCATGCACACAAGGCCATGGGGCAGCCACTGGGGAAGCCCCAGCTCTGGCCATGCTGTAGCCCCTGAACTCATTCAGCTCTGCTGTTTCTGTTTGTGCTGCCTCATGCCATAGCAGCATACATATCTTTGCAACATATTCCTGTGCTTTTCAGCTGGGAGCTACATTAAGCTTGCAACTGTGGTGCAGATGCACTGTAAGAAGGTCTATGACTTTAACTTTTGGCATATAGGATATGTTTTAAATATAGGATATGTTTTATCTTGTCGCTCTTCAGTGAGACATCTTTTAAGAGCCAATGAATAATCAACCCAAAATAGATGAGGTTAAGTTGGACTCGTTTTACCACTATGTTTAATTATTTAAATTGCTAATTTTCATTTTAATATGTGCATGTTGGGAATTTAACAGTCTTTTTCCATAAAGATGATTTTGAACAGGTTTGCTATAATTAATTCTTACTGCTTTTACAACTGAAAGCTTCTACAGCTTTTTAAGTAATTTTTATTGCAATTGGCTGATGTTATGTTCAGTTAACTCTAATCAGGATTCCTGCCTGCTGACCTGGTTACCTGTACCACTGCTCTCTGTCATCCTCTCAACATCTGTTCTTTGACCCATTTTCCTTGCTGAATTTGTTGCTGCAGGGTTAGTTCTCATTCCTGTCCTCTGATACTTAAGGAAATAATTGACATTTTAAAACAAAATTAAAAAAAGTCATATTTGAATTTCCTAAGCACTGTGAATACCCTGTAACATAGTATAAAGAATGAATGAAATGGAGTTTCAGGACTACTATTTCCACAAAAATTACATTGTTTGATTTGACAAATGCAAAGCCTTATGAAGCTATATAATAATGATTGTCAGCTTTTACTGAATTCAAAACTTGAGAAAAAGCACTTAAATAGGAAATTATAGAAGTATATTGTACTTGACAATGCCTACCTTTATAGATAAAAAGTTTAAAAAAAATATTTGCTGAAAGGCATAAATTAATTTCAGTAACTACAAAGGATGTTCAAATTGTAAAAATAACAGAGGAAGTAAAAGCTGTCTGGCATGCCAAACAGACTTTAATGTGATTATTAGGTACAGGTTTTTTAAATTAAAGGCAAAGAGATCTCAGATTTCATACTTGTGAAGTAATATCATTCACTTGTCTTACAGGATTTAAACTGATTCCGTTTGCTGCTGCAGTCCCTAATCTCATGCATTTGTGTTGCAAAAACAGCCTGATTGGGATTTGCTGCCTGTATAGAAAAAAACTGAGGTAGACAGCAAAACAATAGACAGGTGGCTATTTGAGCAGACATTCTGAATTATGAAACCCAAAAGCATAAGGTTTAGGAGGGTGGTTCTTACTCTGTGATCTTTCTTCTATGACCAAGCAACAGTTTCAGCCTTGAAGTCTGTGTGAGTTCATACTCATTGTACTTCATGTGCCTTTCTAAAAGACATTCCTTGTTTTTGACAAATGCAAGATCATTACCTTGCCAGCAAGAAAACATCTATATGAGAAATGATCCATATGTAAAAGTTCATTAATTTATTGGGCTTTTTTTGCCTCTGGAGATTAAGTGGTTTTCTGTCTGTTTTATATTTCATTTTGTATATTATGTCAGTGTTAACTCTGTTCCTGTGCTCTCCAGTTGTGGATGTGCTGAAACATTCACCCTTGGCAGCTTGCATATATTTATGTAATCAATAGTTCTTCCAGTTGCTTATTAATGTATAAAGACCTAGTTCTGGATCAAGGTCCAGAAGAGGTTATGAATAGGGATGGGACTTAGATCATATGTAGGTCATGCAGATCCCTCAATCTGAGAGTGAAATCTCCAGAACACCTACCTAATCCCACAGACACACCAGAATGTCTCTGTTGATGCTTGGCAGGGGGGAAAAGGTGGGTGCTGTTGACAGTTCCCTCATGGTACAAAGTGTTCTTCTGGGCAGTCCCACAGTTGCCCCTGCAGATTTTGCAGAAATGGGCAGCACAACACATCCTTTACCCCAGTGTTTTCCTTCTCATAAAGCATGACCAGAACATTCTTCTCACTTAAAGGGGAAATTGTTTTATGGAAGACAATAGGACACCAACTTTTAAATTCAATTAGATGGTTGTGGGGTGCTCAGACCAGTGAAGCTGCAACTTTTTACAGTGGCTTGAATTAATGTGTGTCTCATACATCCCAATGAGCTGTGTTTGAATTCCATTGCAGAATTCAGATCTTCTGAGTGGAGAGAGGCTGGTGTTCTACAGCTGCTGATTAAGGCCAAGTTATTTTGAGGATTTCTGTTGAGGTAGCTACCTGTCCTCCATCTGCTGTGGCAAAGTGCAGAATCACATAAGGCTTCAAAATCCATAACCAGAAGAAAACTGTACTGCTGCTGACTGCAAGTGGTTGGTCTAAGCAAATTCAGTGAAATTCATAATATGTTTCTTAGTTCTTTCAGGAATAAAAGCACGTTGTCCTTGAAATACTCATTTGCTATGTTAGCTTTAAATTCAACATGTAATTTACACAGTGGATAAAGACCAGTTACGTTACATACTTCTGGGAACAATCTACTGAGCAAATTGTTCTGAGCAGTGCAAAACAAAGTTGGATCTTCTGATTTGAAATACTGCATTTCAAGAGATCTAGTAATTTGTAAATTATTATACTTGCAAAAAAATGAGGGATTATTTGGCTTGATGTTTCAGAATTTTAGTTTTTGCAATCTGTTAAAATTGGAAAACAATTGTAGCAGCCCTTTCAGTGTACCTAAGGGAAGATAGTTCATAAAGCAACAAATTTTGAGTCTGTCACATAAAAGTAAAGAAATGGGTCATTATTATTGTCTGACTTGGGTCAAGTGGTTCTTGGTACAATTCTGGTTGCTATGAAAAAGCTGTTTAGACCTAGCTCGGAAGAAAACTCAGTGCACCAGGTAGTATTTTGCTTATAAGGGGAGGACTTAAAATTTGGCATTATTTTAATGCTGTTCTGGAAGGTTAGATCTGCAAAAACCAGTTAATTGGATTAAGCCAGGATGGATTGAAATCCTTCTGTGTCTGGCTTTCCTTTATAAGAAAAATGTGATTATCACTCAAATTAGCTTCAAAGATGCTTCAAATGTGCTTAAATGGTCTCTAAAACAACCCTCCTTGACCAAGAGAGTGCCTTCCTCCAGACTTTCTCTTACCTCAAGGACTGGGATTCCTGAGTACATGACTACCTACTTACATGTTGTTCTTCCTTGCAAGTAGGTTATATACATTTGGGAAGTCAAGTGATACAGGATATTTATTTCTCCACAAAATCCACATTGCTTTCTTGGAATGCTGTCAGAACCCAAGAGAAACCAATTCACACTTCTGTGATTCTCTGTTGCATGATCAAAATAGTGCTCTATTCAGAGAAGAAAGGTGGATTGTTGTCCACAGAAAATTGCCAGGAGTCAGTAATGTGGCAAAGGCTTCAAAGCCCTGTTGGCATGTGCCCTGTGCAGCTGGTCTGGTGGTGCTGGAGGGGTCAGCTCAGTGATGGGCTGCTGGCTGCTCCTGTGGAAATGGGCAATTGCTCTCCATCTTCTGCAGAAGGGCTGGTTTTCTCTGTTTGACATCAGTAGGATCCCTGTACCTGACTTTACAGGGTTTTCCTTCTAGGCCCATCACTATTCTGTGCTTTTTTTGTGCCTGACTCCCCTGCAGAATGAAAAGTAGCCCTCATTCATCTGATAGCAAAATTTGCTTTTGCCTGTGCTACTGAGAGTCTTTCAAGCTGACTCTGAATAATAATTTTTTTTCTCCTGTATACCTCTGAAGCATCAATTGTCCCATCTGAAAGAGGTGGCAGGTGTCCAGGGTAACAAGACATTTAACATCTGGATGGTCACAATGAGGAATGTTTTTAGTGCTAGGTGTCTTGTTGAGTAGCAGCTAGTCTTGTGATCTGGACTAATTGTCAGCAGTGCAGGAGGAAACCTGCTTGGTCTGGCTTTCATTGCATAAAATCATCCCACTAATCCCACTTGCTTTCAATAAAATCTTTTTGTAGCTGAAGAGCTATTGAAAAAGAATTCAGAAGGGAGTTCTCAGAAGCAAACTGTTCCTGTGGATTCTTTCTATAGGTCCCATAGTAAGATTATTTGATACATACTTCAGTGATTTGATTGCTTGCATCCAACTTTTTTCTTTCCTTTTTTTTTTATTTTCCTGTCATCTTTCCCTGTCTCAGAAAATGTGTTTCACCATGCATGTCATTACCTGACTTTATTTGTGACTTCTGGTACCCCTGGTGGAAGACCAGGATGCTGAGGTTATTTGGGCACAGAAGCAGCAACATTTCAAGTTGATTCCTCTAAAGTAATGTGGTGTGTCTGTTCAGCAGTACAAATACTTGCAGGAATATGAGATCTGCCTTTTTCTGTTTTAAATCAATTTCACAGTCTTGATCCTTATTATTTAAGGTGTCTCCAGACCCAGGATTTCTTAAGGGCTGGCTAATACTCTGGTGAAAGCTGCTGTCAATAACAGCAGGCTTTTAGCATAACTTTTCAGTCATGATAGAACTCATAATTTAATATACATGAAAACTGTAATTTCAAAGCATTATGCAGGAATGATCAGCAATAATAACTAGAAGAGTAATTCTACAGCTGTAATTCTACTTGGAATAACAGTATTTTGAAGTATGTTACCTGTTAACTAATGAAAAAGTAAGAATATAAGCAAGATATTGAGTAGAGAAAGGAAAGGAGCAACTTTGCATTGATAACTTAGTGATTTTTAAAAATTTTTATTTTTGTTATCACTGTTAAGAGCTATGTAGTAGATAACAGAACCCACCACTAGAGAGAAAATTTAAACTGATATTAAGGATATCAGAGGGTATGAGGAACTGGCAACAGAAGAGTCTGCACAAATGAGTGGCAAGAGCAATGATTAAACTGAAAGAGATCAAATTGAAATAGAGTTTCATATGTTCCATAGGTTGGATTCCTAATAATCCTCAGTAGCTTAATGCTGGCATGTTATGATTCTTGCTCTGTGGCAGCATCTTTAACAGTAGTGGCTGAAGCAGATGGACAAGGAAGTCTTAAGTCTAAATAAGTGATACCTGAACTCTAAATGAAAAGAGCTGGATCAAACATGTTCATAGCACCTGGAAAAGAACAAATAATCTTGTGTAACCTGTGAATGATGGTACTAAAGCTGTAAGAAGCTTGATGAGTTGTCAAACTCATGTCAACTGAAGGTGCTTGTTCAGTGTTTGAAATAGTGGATTTTCAGTATCTAAATTCTACACACAGTTGTTATTACCAGCTTACCTAGTGAGTGTTCAAACTGAAAGGACATCAGAATATGGACAGATGTCATAATGCCCTCAAAAGAGAAAGTCTTGGAAATATGTCATAAACAAATCAGCTTACTACAAATGCTGTATCTGGGTTGACCAAGTTGTTATGCTTGAAGTATCCAAAACACAATAATATATTTATTGCAAGACTTTTGCATGGAGGGGAACTATGAAACATTATTAGGATCTAGGAATAAACCAAAATCCTTCACTGTTCTGGTGGGGATGGCTGATGAAGATTCTAATTCAATTAGATGTAATATGCAGTAAAACTTCTATTTATTATAGGATACCTACCCTAACCTAATTTGGAACATCTGTTTTGTAAAAGGAAACTTGAATCCAGCATTTTGATTTGTACCACTTTCAATGCAAAGTTTGTGGCACATGTAGTCTCAGTTTCAAAGATAAAATTATCATTTCCAACCTCCAGGAATGTCAGAGATTCAACTTAGAGAAAAGTGAACATTGGCATTGAGGTAGCAACTCAGTATAACCCTTTTGTCTTTGCTTGCAATTCATTCTGCTCCTTTTTGTTCAGGTCATCTTTTCTTCTTTCTTTTTCCTGCCTTCTTGGCCTTATGAGTAGGCTGTAAATCTTTGAAGGATGTACTTAAAAAATAGCAATGTGGTTTAGAAACCATTTTCTGGAATATGTGAACCTTAGTAGCTGATGCCTTGTCATACTCAGAGAAACCACTGCATCACTGCAGTGAGCACTAAAGGATCAGCTACTTGTTTACATGACCAGTTCTTCTCATTCTTCTCAAAATAGTCTCTTAAAATCCAGTCAATGTAGCATCATTTCAGAGATGCACAACAGGACATCCCTAAGGATCTGTTCTGTTCAGCAATCAAGAATGGATTCCCTTCCCCTCGGCCTTTTAAAGCATTGGCCCTATAGAGACAGTCTGTCAATAATTAATATAGAGCTCAAACATTTTGTTGTGGGCTATTTTAGGCTACAAAGTTTTCAAGGAAGGCAAATTCTGTCAGTGGATCACCTGTTTCAAGGAGGATCCATCTTGTTTCAAAAAAGAATGATGCAGATCATAGAAAGAAATGTTAGTGCTATTTAAAAATATCTGTACATATTAGTACTGAGATTCTTCTTTGGACTATTAAAACTTTTATCATACTGCAGCAGCAGCAGCTGAAGTTTTCTATACCAGATGTCTGCCTCTGGATAAGGGCTCTGGTTAATTAGAGTTGGGATTTTTTGTTCTTGGAATTTTCAGTTAAAATTAATCATCCGAGCAAATGAGGCTTAATTTGCAGGGTAAATAGACCACTTGCCCTTGCAGACTCTTGCTGTCATGTTGTTGAGGAGATCCAGCACTTGCCTGTTTTTAAAGCCAAGTTCTGCAATTTTGTGGCTCTTCTGAGGAGCCAGAGTGCACTAGGAGCACCGTGGTACCCAAGTATTGTAACTGTCGAAGTACTGGCTTGTGAATATTATCACAGAGAAAAAAATCCCAAATCTTTGTATTTTCTGATTCTTCCAGCAAATGCTTGTACAGCCCCCTGAGAGGTTTGCTCACCAGTGCTGCTCTGTGTAGAGGATGATTGTTATTGTTAACTTTAGTGAGCTAAAACAGCAGAGGTCTTGTGCTGTGACTTGCAGGCCTAAATTATTCATATTGTGGGGAAAGATGTTCCCATGTGGAGGAATTCCTGACCTTGGAGGTGAGGGCTTTTTAAAATTTTTGCTCTGGGGAGCACACGACCAAGTGCCTCACACTAAGCAGATGTTAAATGGGGAGGTGCCAGGTTCAGGCTGCAGGAAGCACAGGTTACCCATCCCAGGCACTATCAGTTCTGATTCACTGCATTGCCTACTTACATTTTAACTTTGATTTGGGTGCCTCAGACCATTTATTTGATTTCAATTTCTTTTTCACAAAGACTTTAGATCAAAAAAAAGCCTGAAATTGGAATCTGGTCTTCATGCACATCTTTAATTACTGAAAATGGTGCTATATTTGAAGATGCTTTTATGTAGTACTTGAATTTTGGACTTTAGATCCTTTGATATAACACAGGTGAGAAGTTATTACATTTTAAATGAAGCCTATCTTTTTTTTTTGTTATTTATAGTGAGGCCTAGAAATTTGACATGGGGAAGCTTCTTGTTCAGGGAAGGGAGAAAGCCTGTTTACCTCCTTCCTTAAATAAATATGAAAATGCTAGATGTGATGTTACTTTTCTCCCAGGACATAAATGTTGGTATACATGGAGAGATTGGAGTAGACAGCTCTCCAATAATAAACTTTTTTTCCCCTGAATTATCAAGATTTATGAAGTGTCTTTACTGATCTTGAGCAGTCAAACTGTTACACTTTACTTTGGCACTGAATGCTTGTCCATTAGAGTGCTTCAGCTTCTACATGGACCTGGGTTATTACATTCTCTTGTTCAGTATGCAGAATCTAATAGAGAGAACTTGTCTTCTTTTACCCCTCTCCTTGTGGTATTTTTTAGGTTTACAGAGTTTAGGTTCAACAATGAAAGAAAATAAAATGTGGCTATCAAGTGTGACAGTAAGAGGGATGTGTAGCATTGCTTACACTGCTGAAGCTAGGAATGGTTTGGAAAGGACAGAGTCTAGAAGTTACTTTTTGCCAGTCTGGGATCCCTAAATGAACAAAGAACTTGGCCTTGCTGTATTTACTGTCTGTTCAGTGCTGGTATTTTGCAGCAAGCTGCTAATGAATTCTTCAATAGCTCAAATAATGTGGGTTTTTTAATAGTCCTTTTTGTTGTTTCCTTGCAGGTTACGATGAAAGCCAAACAGCTGAAGGATTCTGTTACTTACACCCCAGGTATGTGCTACTAGTTCCTCACTGATGCTGACAAAAAGCACTGTTTGGATTATAGCTGCCCAGCTACAGCTATGTGTCTTGTACCTCTCAGAGCAGAGAGGAAAAGCAGAGGAGTGTTCTGAGGGAATGTTTCCCTTCAGCTTTATCCTCCCGGGCTTGCTTGTTCAGCTTGGTGTGGGTTCTGTTCAGCTTCTCTGTTTGTTTATATCCACGTGGTAACTGACAGGTACTTCACATATACCAGATAAGCTTGTAATTGGCAAAGTTACTTCCAACCAAATACCTTGATTTCTTGATAAACGTGTTCCTTAAATTCTTCATCCAGAAGAGCTCAGGCTCCTCTCTGCACCATCCTGCCAGGTGCCTTTTCTTCACGGGTTATTTTTCTGGGAGTGTAACAGCAGGGGATTCCTGACAGGTATCACCAGGCTCTCTGACCTCAAAACGCTCGCCCAGAATTCCAAGAATGTTAAAGTCAATGTGAATTTGCCAGACCACATCATCACCCAGCGAGAAAGGGAGGAGGAGGAGGAGGAGGAGATGGGGGAATACGATCACATCCCAGAGCAGATGGACGTCCAAACGGATCAAAAGGAGCCCAATGCCACTGAGACTAGACACAGGAAAAGAAAAAGTGTCAGAGCACCTGAAATGACTCTGCCAGCAACAAAAGAGGCACCAGAAGAGAAGGGCAGGGGAAGACGCCAGAGAGATTTTGATAACACTGAGCAAGAGGAAGAGAGTGATGATGAGAGCAGAAAGAGAGAGAAAAGCCGTGCCCCTGAAGAACTGTGGACTCAAAACCAACAGAAACTTCTTGAGCTGGCCTTGCAGCAGCATCCAAAGGGAACGTCGGATCGCTGGGATAAGATAGCAAAATGTGTTCCTGGAAGAAGCAAGGTAGGCTTAGATGTGTTTGAACTGTAGTAGAAATTGAGGGGAAACATGTTCTCTACCAATGTGATTACCTCAAGAACTGAGGGCCCATGCAGAAAGGTGAGGTCTTTACTTAGCCTTTCAGTCCAGACATAATCGACCTAGAAGAGCATAACTGTCATGTTGGGGTTTTTCAAATTTAAAATATATTTTCCTTTAATTCAGTTTGTTTGATCTATTACAGAAAATGTTGAAATCCTTCCTGTTTCATTTGCAATACCTCCCTCTCCTCTGCTTTGCAGATCGTCAGTTGCAGGACAAGTTAGATTATAAACCCAGTTTTGATTCAAAGTTAGTAACCAAATGTTGGTGAGCTGCTTTGCTTGCACTTTTACAATACCTTTCTCAACCCATCTCAATGAACAAACAAAATAAGTAATCCACCTGCAAGTCTTACATGCTCAGTAATCTATCTAATGTTCTTTTGTAAGTATCTCCTCAGAGAGTTCACTGTCGTTGGTAGAGTTGGTCTGTGCTAGATTTCCCACTAGTTGTGATAGTTTGTTTGCTTTCCTCATTGTAGCTGCAGAACATCCAAGTTTTCTCTGTGCCAAACACAGTGTGAGAGAAGCAGGAGACAGGGGTGTGGGACTGGAGTGTTCCCCTGGCTCTGCAGCTGACAGGATCTGGTGTCAGCAGTGCTGTTAGTGACCGTGACTGGCTCGTCCTAACTCACCTCAGTGGAGCTCCCACCAGAGTAACTGCTCTGAAACAGCCAGAGTGCAGTGGTTCAACAGTTGCTGCCACAGCCATTGCCAAGGAGGACCAGGCAACTGTATTCTTGAGTGTGTGTGCTCTTTGGAGAGAGAAACCCTCCATTAGACACATTCTAATCTGCTGGTCACTAGACACAGAGTCTCCTTCTTAAATTCAGTGTGCAACTTAAACAAAAAAACCACACAACCCCCAGAACCTCACTCCTCTGCTAGAGTGAGGTAGCATGTATAGTTACAGCAATACCAAAATACCAAACTTTAACTAACACTTCTGTTTTCCTTTTCAGGAGGAGTGTATAGCAAGATACAAGTTGCTTGTTGAACTGGTACAAAAGAAAAAAATGGCTAAAAGCTGAATGTTGTGAGCAGAAGACATGTAGCTCATCTCTGTCAAAGTGGGGTTTGAAATCTCATGCAGGAAGCTGCATTTTTGTACCTCTATTTCTATACATCATGTGCCTTAGTAAAAGACAATATTAATAAATCTTATACCATCTTACCTATTTTGTGTGTTGAAGAATGAAGGTGGATTGTTGTGTTGGAGAGCTCCTTAGGCAGATGGGTGCTAACAGTGTCTAACAATTAGTGGACCTTTAGGAAAACCCACACTGGTAATTGCAGGCTGGAGCTGGTAGGTTAGAACCAGTGAATATACAGATTATTAAAAAGTTGTATTTGTTTCCAAAGAAAGAACTGATGTGAAACTGTTAAGCCAGAGAGTAATGGAACTCTGCACTCAAAATACATTTTTGTTTCTTGCAGCTCTGAATCCCAGGCCAAATGTGCAGGAGCAGATCTGCTGCTACAGGAACTTTCTAGTCAGTTGAACAATGGCTTGAAATAAGGAATATTTCTAATTTAAACTTCCACATAGATTTCTATGCACCTGCAATATAAAATACCTTTTCTACCAACCCTCAGATGAGCACACAGTGATATTTGATAAAGTCAAAATGGGTAAGGCCATACAAAGCCCTGACTTCTTACTTTATGTGTCTTAATTGTATTTCTAATTATGTATTTCATGAGCAGTTTTTATGTAAGGAATAGGACTTAAAAGCTAACCCTGGGCTAAGAGCTCTCGTGGTTGGCTGTTTCTGTTTATCCTAGATTCAGTATAATTTGCTTTTATGTTGGAAAAGTTATTAAGGGTTTTTGTTCCTTACTTGCTATTTTGTTTTTCATAAGTTTTGTTTAGATTTTCCATAGTTAAAATTCTGGAATAATGGGTATGTAATGGACTGTACATTCTGTCAGTAAATCAGAGCAGTGATCATAGTCCTTTTCAAGAAACATTAAGTACTTTTTTTTAGGGAGAAGAATTATTTTCCACTCAGTTGGGAGTGATAAACAGTTTAATTAGATACTGGAGCAAAAAAAACATCCAGAGGTAAATGTCCTAAAGACTTGGGAAAACTTTGACAGCTTTAGGACTGGAAATCTTTAAAAACTACTAAGTTTAAAAACTCCTCTAAGTGTCTAATCAGAGCTGCCCAAGGTCCACAGCAGGTCTGGGGCAGTCATTACATAGTGCCTGTGGCACCTTCAGCTTCTGTGGCCCCAGACTCTCTGGAAGGGGTCTAAGGAAGAAGGACAAGCACCACTTACTGGTAAGAAACTTTTTCCTCTTCTTCTGTTGTTAAGAATATTCCCCCTGAGAAGCTTAAAGCAGGGCTCTGACAAACAGGTTTTGCCTGGATGAAGGCAAAGTAAGGATGGGCAAAGATTGTCCATGCCCCTCTGTCACACCTGTCCTGTTGAATACCTGAAGTGTTGGGTGTCAAGGTCTCATCTCTGGTGCTGCTCATGCCCTGATGGAAGTGAAGTGGTGAACTGTGTCATTGCTGCTGGGAGAATCAGGCTGCCTGAGTAGAGGTGAGCTGGCTGTGGGGGACATGCACTGGCCTTTCCAGGGTGGGACTGCACCTGGAAGAGGTGGCAGGTCCAACTGTCTCATCATCAAGAATGGGAAAAGGTTTGCAATGCAAAGGTGGGTCATTTGGAATGGGAAGGATGTGTCACATGGAGTAGTCTGGCAGGGTAGCTCTGGGGATGAGGAATGTGAGTCAGGGTCCAGCTTCTGTGGTTCTAATCCCTGCAGCCAGCTACTTGTCCAGGAAGGGTCCCTTGTGCAGTGACATGGTGAAAGCTTTGTCCCAGCCCCCTCCAGTCTGTTTGGTTCCTCAAGGGCCCAGACTGAGCATTAGCTCTTGTGTTTGGCTGGGGGGAGGAAGGTGTTAAGGGCAAGAGCCCAAGGGCCTCTCAGGATCCTCTCCTGGGGTTGCTATGAAATCAAAGTCACTTAAGACTTGGGATTTAAGCAACTTCTCTAGCACATGGAATGTGTATTTTCTTTAAGTACCATCAACATTTGCTTGCTAGCAGAATATTTCTCCTTTCCTGGACACCTGTAGCTCAGAAGGCCTTTTGCACTGCAACTTGGTGCATAAAAAGCTTTCAGCCTTAGATAAGGGTCTGTGCTGTAGCTTCTCCACTGTGACTTGCACCTCAGTGAGTCAGAGCTGGGTCTCTTTTGAGCATCTGTCCATGGCCCTGTTGCTGGGATAGGCAAAAACACTCCAGAAAGGGGCATTTGGAGTAGGAGTTGCAGCTCAGGGAGGGCTGTATTGCCAAACCAAGCTGAGGCTACAGCCCAAATGCCAAGCAGATGCATCAGAATTTTGTAATTATATATATTTTGTAATTACAGCCTGACAGCCCTACACAAGTGCATGGGTACTGGCTGAGTGAGATGCTGTAAAGGTTAATAGTGCTCCAATTTAGGTTAGTTTAGGTTTTAGAAGAAAGACTGACAGATGCTGTCCTGTAGGTCTAAATGTTTGGATTATGTTCTTCTCAACTTTACAGCTGTCAGTGTATGAACTAATTGATCAAAAAAAAAAAAAAGTTCTTTCAGGGAAGCTGCTGTAATGTGACCTCTTCATGAGACACCAGGCTCTGAGAACAATAGCAACAGTGAGTGACTTCACAGGAGCTCTCCTTTAGGCAGGACCAACGGTGAGATTTTTTTATGCATCTTATGAAAAACAGGCACCAGCAAGTCAGTGAAACGTTACCCAGGTGGCACTGCTGACTGAGGGGCTCCTGCTACCACTGCCTGACTGCCTGAAGTTGCTAAAGCCAGGATGGGAGGTTTCACAAGCTGCCCAGATACAGTGGGCTCCTGGGAGGTATGTTGTCAGTACAGCTGGTTTTTGGTGACAAACCCAGAAAGATGAAAGGCCTGTTCACACCAAACCCTTGTGCAGGGAGCTCGTTTACTCTGTGCTGCTGTTGGGCCACTGAGCCCAGAGCTGATCCCCACACAGTCAAGGGCAGCTCAGTAAGCAGGGGCTTGGCTGCCAGGGATCTGTGTAGCAGCCCAGGCTGCTCTGGTATCAGAGGCATTCCACAGGGACAGCAGTCTTGGCTTCTCCTGAACTGGTGCCAGATCAGCCACAGCCCATCATCTTTGATGTTCTGATCTGCACACTCATGGAAACAAGGTTGGCTATGACTGCATCTGGCCCTCACCTGAACTGGGCTTTGATGTGGTCTCTTTCTTTAAAGGGACAGTGAATTGGAGTTTTGTTTGGATGTCAGAACTCCCCTTTTCATTATTTCCCTGCTGTTGAGTGTTGGTCCCTCAGTCCTCTGCAGGCTGTAAAGCATCCACTGCTGTCCTGGGCTGCTGGCACCACGCTCCAGCATGTTCAGATTTTAATAATGTCCTGAATTTGACCATTTTCTCTAGTGAGGGGAGAGGTCCAACCTTCCTTCTTTCATGCTTCTCTGCATCTTGCCTGGAGACCAGTAGCAGAGCTCATGTCCACACAAGCAGCAGCACTCTGAACATTATTAAAGTTTATTAACAAAAGCTTTGTACATATCTTTTCATACACTTGGAATTTTACATCTAGTCAAAATAACAGCACATTTTCATCTTACCTTTTGTACAAATTGTTACAGAATATCCACCAGAGGGTTGAGTAAGTAAAATAAACCCCTGGTTTACTTTTGTAAAGTATCTACAAAAGTGATTTGTGACATTTTAAAAAAATTCCCCAGAACATATAAAAATAAATTATTTTTACTTTTTTCAATTAAATCTACTAATTAGAAATATTACAAATCAAAATATCAATGTTTTCTTATGAATTCTTCACAATACAAAACAGATTCACAAAACTTTATTTACAGAAATGAGGTAAGAACTGTGCAATGTTTAACTAAGAAACATATTGCAGAATTAACATGTTCTTCCAGATAAGTACACAGTGGAGGTCTAATTACAGCTGGGTCTTTTCCTCTAATAATTCCCACCTTACTACTGCTTAGTGGTCATTCCCCCGTTGGAACTGCCCACCCTACTGCATAGACTCGGGCCCTGGAAGCAGCTGCTGTCCCCAGTGTTGTAACAACTTCACCCGTTTCAACCACTGCTAATTTTAGTGGGAAAAATAACCACTTTTTTGGTAATTTATTAGTGAAAAGTGACCCAGGTAACAATCTGCCTGAGCTAGCTACAGTGGTATAAACACCTCTAGTGAAGGCAGAGCAAGGAGGCTGCTGGTGCACACAGACTCTTCCCGCTGCCAGCAGGGACACTCTAGTGCATGGTCAGCTGCTGGCAGCCGGTCCGACCAGGGGGGGTAGCAACAGGCACTTGGACGAGGCCCCACACGGGCTTCTCCCAGCGGGGCCTCCTCAGCTGGTAAGAAACTCACTGGAACCAAACGGGTTCCTTTACAAACCTCTAAAACCTACACCAAAATTAACGAACTTTGGCTTCCGTGTAATTCTTACTCAGGAAAAACTCCCACTAGATAACAACGGGAATTTAAAGGAATAAAAAGTTCAGAAGTGGATTCCCTTATGAGTCAGGCTTCAAAAATAGGTGTGTAAAAAAGAAAGGACAAGCAGCAAGTCCCAGCTGCCATCACAAGCTTAGTCTACAAGGATATATTGCAAGTGCAGCAGAAGATCAGACTGGCCAGGGGTAGGGGTGGTTTGGTTTTTCAGACTACTGCTCTGAAACCAAAGCAATGTGTGACTGCAGACAGTTTAACAGCCTTGGAGTTGACAGGGTCAGGATGAAAAGTCAGGTATATGCTTTTCTGTGGCTGAATTTGTACTTAGTACCATCCCATTAACAAAAGAATTAGGGGTTTTATCTACTTCACAGTCTGAAACATTAAAAAGTACATCCATTTTAGTGCAACAAGAAGACAAATGAAAGCCTACCAAAAATATCCTCGTGAAAATGATGAGCCTTTTGCTGTGCAGTAAGAGTTCCTTGTTGCATTTCTTCTATCAGCAGAGGAAAACTGCAGTGTGCAGCCAGGGAAGTGCTATAACAGCAGGACGTGCAGGTCTCCAGTACCATTCAAATGTCAACTCTTCTCTGATGCAACTGGTCCAGCTTTATCATTGAGCCTCTGTGCAAGAGAAAATACTTCTAAAACTCAGATGATAAAATACAGTTGCACTGTTAGTAACAAGCATGCACTGCAGGATAAGTGGGAAAGAATAATTAATAGTCCTACACTGAAGCAACTCCTCCTAAGGTCATCACAGCTAGCAGTAGAAAACACACATTTGCTTCTGCTTTCACTCCAACAAGGTTTGCTGTTCCTGGCTGGTGGTGTCTCCTCAGAACCACACAATGGTCAAGACAAATAACCTGGTGACCTCTGCTACATTTTACCTGCTGGAGAGGCTGAAATCTACACCTCAGATAGAGAATTTCCATTTTGCTGTTGTCATGATTATCCTTCTTTCATAAACTGCTACAAACACATTTCCTGAAAGTATTGAACAGGACTAAGCAAAAGCCTCCTATCGTTGTCCACTGAGCACTCAGAAATGCATGAAAACCTGTTCCAACTGGAAATGAGGTTAAAACATTCAAACTTCTGGCAAATAATTTGTTAAAAATCCCTTTTGGATTAAAATAGTTCAACAGCCCAGTGTGACCTGTGTCTGTTCTAACCTTCAAAAAATTAAAAGAAAAAAACCAAGCAAACCATTTCAAAAGATCTTCTGTAAAGGGCTTATTTGAAAGATGTTCCAACGTTTCCCAGAACTGTTTACAGCAAACTGTTACAAGAACAAACCCTAAAACTGTACCAGCATATTTGTCAAATACCCTGGTGCTGCTGGTCACACTGCCCAGCCCTCCCAACAGCCTCTGCAGAAAATTCAACCTAAGGTCACCCAGGGAATAGTGTGTTCCACACAAACCAAATACAGGGTCTCCATTCCAGTCACTAATAGTGTTTAGAAAATGAGAGGAGATTAATTTTAAACATCCTAGAACACATTGTAAACACTTCTAAATGCAGGCAAGGCACAGAGCACCCCTGGGATAAGAGCACTTCTGCTGCCAGGCAGGCACTGGTACCAAGTCCTGCTGCCTCTGCAGTGTGGATGCTCCACCACAGCAACACCAGCCTGGGAGGTGACAACCACCACCCACAACCCCTCAGCAAAGGAGTGCTCTTATTTTTTAAGATACTGCAGCTGTTCTCAGGAAACCTGTATTGAAAATTCATCACGTTTTGTGTCTCATCTTTGGGAGCACAACAGCTTGTTCGGGCAGCCCAGCTACCTGAGGCCTTCACCACTGCCCTAAAGTGATGGGGGCTTTGGTGGGGGCAGCACCAAGGTCTAGCCCCAAGCTCTTCCCCCTGCTGCTGCTGCAGACAAGCTTCCCTTTTTTCACTACTCTGCCATTTGATGTCTTCTCCAAGGAATGCTGCAACTTTGTCTTCCTGCTCTACTCATCCTTTCTTTTTGCAAGCTTCTTCCCTTCATCCTCTCAACTGTACGACCCTTGGAGAATGCAGTCTGTTCTCCAACTCCTTCAACGATTAATTCCTGTCTTGGGGGCAGGTTACAGGCAAATGCTGAAGACAATGGAACATCTTTGACAGAAAAATGCCCTGTTTCCTCATCTATCTAGGAAAGGTTTTATTACTCTATCATGCAAAGGAGCTGCTCAGCCTCCCAGTTTACAGCCACGACTTCCCATACCAGAACCAGCACACACATCCCACTCCTTGATAAGGATTCCACCTTCTCAGCAACAGGCTCCTCATCTGTCATCAGATTCACAGAGTTTTGAACCTCATTAAGTGCAGCCCAAGGCTCAAGAAAAATAAAATTTTTTAATCTACCATCCTTGAATTGTGAATAACTTGCTTTCATTAACCTCACAGAGGTACTACACTGTAAATGAGGTGAGAAATATACTTACTGTCACCTTCTGAGCTGCATTGTCTCCATGCATTGTAAGGAATGGGTTGGTAGAAGCTGCATTGAGTGGAGAGGCCTGTGTACCTGAAAGCAAGTTGTTCATAGGTATCTGTGCTCCTCCAGTGATCTGCAATTGCTGTACTTCAGACTGGTGGTGTTGGTGGTGGTGATGTTGCTGCTGCACTAGTTGATACAAAAGGGCCTGATGTTGTTCCTGGAGAAATATGAGCAGATGAAGAAATAAAAAGAAATCAAGAATTAGTTACTTTAAAATCCCCCCCCCCCCGGTTATTGCTTATCCAGATCTTCAGTCAGAGCAACCCTTAACCTAATCCCAGCTAATTTAGGCTACACTAATGAAGTTTCACAAGATTGTGGGAAAGGGAAGAAAGTACCTATAAAATTCCCTGACATCAGTAGTTGAGCAGAAGTCCAGCTAAGCCTGCTCACTTTGTCAGGCCCCTACCAGAAAAAGCATAGCTGGGGGAACATCAAACCATGCCTGTCAAAACACTGAACCAATTAACAATACAAACAGTTTAACCTGTTACCTAATGGCCTGCATGAATGCTGCAAAACCCACAAACCCTTTGCTGGAGCCCTGGTGGAATCGGGCACAACAGCTGGGGAGAGAGTCAGAATCTTACATGGTCCCAAGCTCTGCTGTGAGAGGGAAGTCACCATGTCCATGTGGGGCAAACTGGCACAGAAGGCACTATGGAGTGATTATTCTGACAATTCACTCAGCCCAAAGACACCCTGTCAGTTAGCATGGCTGCCATCAAAAAAAAGCTGAAGACAAAAAAAAGCTAAACGATTATCAAGATCTGTAATGTCAAGTTAAATGTATTTCTATATATTATTTTATCCATGCTTAGACTACAATAGAGGAATTAATTGTAATTAACTGGAAAACTTACTGATGTGAGCTGCTGAGTGCTCAGTAGTTGCTGAAACTGCTGGTGCTGCTGATGGAGAAGAAGTTGTCTCTGTTGGTCAGGAAGCAATCCTAGTCCCGAGGCACTGTGGGGTTGGACAGGGTGGTACTGTGCTTTATATGAAAATATGGCAGCCTTCTACTTCAGCTTCCCATTGAAACAAAGAGAAGCTGTATATAAATAGTTCTTACTCCCCATTTCGATTGCACACTGTCAAATACTGCCCAGTTGCATGTTCTGGATACACACCTAGGCACTGGCACCACCACCCCATCTCACCTGTGCTGAGCAACAGCAACATCCTGCCTGTACCATCCATCTGCTACATGCACACTGCTTTGAACTCACAGTACTAACTGCCATTCCTGCAGCTTCTCAAGCACTTTACACAACAGTGAGATTTTATAGTAGAAGACAACTCTTGCCAGCCTTTAATACACATTTACTTTGCCTTGGTTTCCTTCTAATTCTTATCTTTTGCTATGTTCAGATCTCTCTGAACATGGCCCTGCAGTGGCCCAGCTGATGCTGCTGTGGAGCTCTGCACTTCCCCACTACTCAGCTCCCAGTCTCCATTTCCATGCCTATATAAAAATTTTCTGCAGCTATTTAGAAAACTGGGCTGGGAACTGATCCAGCTGACAACTGGTCTGGAAATTGAAGGTTTCTTCAGCTATGCCAGCTCACTGCAAGACCAAGAGGATGAACTGGGGTGGTTTTGGAACAGAAGACCAGGAAGGCCACTGCTGTTATTCTTTCAACAGTAGTGCAAGCTTTTACTAGTTCCAAACAGCCACTGAGTTATTAAGGTGTAGTTTTACAATAGGTTTAACCTGCTCTTGAAAGGCTGAATATCTCTTGCACATCTCTGTCCCCACCCCCTGCACTAGCTCTTGCACAAGGAGCTGCATCTCAGAGAAACTGAGATGAAACTTAACCTGATCTAAAACACACCCAGAGATTCCCATCTGCTAACCTAGAGGAGGTTCCTGTGTGTACAAGGATTGTAGCCCTCCAGGACACAAAAATCTTGCTTTCTGCAGCATCTAGCACACCAGGATATTCTGAGTTTACTTTGTATAACCAGCCAGTGTGGGAGCACCCACAGCACCACCCTTCTCTACTGCTGGCACAGGGCTGGCAACACACAGACTTTGTTTCACACTTCACTGGATGGCCTTAGTGCAATGGGAAACCTGCTGGGCTGCACTGAGTATTTGTTACAGAAAAAGGGAAATCCCTGTCTGTGGGAAGTCCACGGGGCTGGGTGGAATCCACCCAAGGGTGCTGATGGAGCTGGCAGAAGTGCTCACCAAGCCATTTGCCATTATCTACCAGCAGTCTTAGCAAACCAGGGAGTTCCCACTGGACTGGAGGTGCTGGAAGGAGGACCTGGGTGCCAGGGAAGGTTATGGAGCAGATCATCTGAGGGTAGGAGGGCTCTACAGAGGGGTCTGGACAGGCTGGATCAATGGGCCACAATCAGTCCTATGAGGTTTAACAAGACCAAGAGCTGGGTCCTGCACTTTGGTCACAACCACCCCCAGGCAGAGCTACAGGCTTTGGAAAGGGTGGCTGGAAAGCTGCTCTTCTCCCAAATAACAAGTGACAGATCAAGAGGAAATGGCCTCAAGTTGCACCAGAGGAGGTCTAGGTTGGATATTAGGAGAGATTTCTTCACAGAAAGGGTTGTTAAGCCCTGGAACAGGCTGCCCAGGGAAGCAGTGGAGGCATTTTAAGACACGTAGCTGTGGCTCAGTGATGTGGTTCAGTGTGACTTGGCAGTGCTGGGGTTACTCTTGGACTCACAAGATCTTAAAAGGTTTTTCCAACCTGAACAGTTCTCTGATTTCCCATCATCTCCTTCATGACATTCATTACTATCACTTCTTCCACTGTCCTGGTTCTCAAACCTCTTGTCAATGGTGTTTTTCCTTAGCCAAGAAGTCAGTTCTACTGCCATTGTCATACACAAGCCACTTTGCCTCCAATTATTCTTGCTGGCTTTTTCCCTTGTGTATTTTTCTCAACCAGCACACACGATATTCCAGATGCACACACACCAGGGATTTAAGATGATGGAACACAGAATGGGTATTACCATTCCAT
>JAOEGS010009931.1:0-36907 GCA_025447755.1 Corythornis vintsioides | reverse complement strand
AGCACACACGATATTCCAGATGCACACACACCAGGGATTTAAGATGATGGAACACAGAATGGGTATTACCATTCCATTTACTCCCTGGTAACTGCTAGTAATATCTGATTGTTGATGAAAGCAGAGATGACACTTCACCTGACCAAGGAAACTGCCTAGATTTTCCTCCTGAGCTACAACTGCAAAACTCAGACCTGACATCAGCTAGAACTGTGAATGTCTTTGACTTTCAAATGATGACACTTATTGATTAGTTGAATTCCTTCAACTAATTTTGAACTAAATTTAACAAATTCTTTAAATTCAAGCAGCTTTAAATTCTATTTTATCAAAAATATTTGCAAAAACGAAATGCCTTCAGTCTGAATAATATCACCATTATTTCCTCACTCTTTTTTCCTCACTTTGTCTGTATTTGCCTATACTGGAATGAATCATCCTCACTAATTTTCATTCTTTTATCCCATTCTTTCTTTTTCCTATATCATCTTTGCATTTCTTTTTCTGCTGTTTTTCTCCCTTCTCTTTGTATGCTCTGCCTTCCTCCCTTGCTCTGCATTGGCACTTGAAAGAAAATACCCTCAGCCAGCAGCTGGGATCTAAGTGTCTAGAAACAAAACCTAACTGCAGAAGACAAAATGCTGCAGCTCCCAAGCTTCCCAGAAGAGGCTGTTCACTGCCTCTCGCCACAGAGCTTTCTCTAAACCACACCCAAGTTGGAATGTAAATTTAATTCTTTTTACCTTCTCATTACAAGGTATATGATCAGTCTGAAACTCTCCATCCTGCAGTCTTCTCTGGTTGCAGGAACATAAAGAAACAATCCTATCTTTTTCCTGAAACCACTTGATCTCCTAGCTGCTAGCAATCAGTATTAAGCCATCTTTTTCCCAGAGAAGGATCTAGTATTTTTCTCTGTGGAATGAATGTGGGCTCTTTTACCTACAACTTGAAACTTTCAAACAGCAATGTGATAATCAGTGTTTTCTCACCTCCCTGTATCCCACGGTTAAGAGCTCACATAAATAAGAAGAATATGCATAAGGAAGTCTTCCTGTACTGGTGAACAACCTACCTATTTTTCACCTAAAACTGTCCAGATTCTGGTGCTTGGGAATTTACTGTAGCAACTTTGCAGGAACATCTGGTAAGTTTTTAATTACAGAACAATGCACAGAAGATAGAAAGCAAGGCTGAGCTCACTGCTGGTTTTCCATAGTCTTGCAAATACTGATTTAAACCCCCTCCAAACGTGATCACCACCGTGTGGTCCCAGCAGTGCAGAGGCTGCAGTAGCACAGCAGCAAACCTCCACACCTGCCTGTGCTCACTACCAGTTCACCTTCCACTTGCACAGTCAGAGCAGTGATAACTAGAGGAATTTAACATTAAAAAATAGTCTATTAGTTGCCACTGAAACAGCACTGCCCTCAGGAGTGGCAGGACCAGTGTCCATAGTTTCAGAAGCAGTGATCTCAAATAGTGGAAAATACTATTTATTCTTCAGTAATAGTCATCCCAGAACCTCATCACAATTAGTTTCAGTAACAGGTAAGTTCTCTCATATTTTTCACCTAATCATTTGTAATGGAAGAAGCTGGAATGAGGAATGCACGTGTCACTACTAAAATCATTAGCACTAATTAACATAAGTGCTGCTTTGGCCTGAACCTTTTTGCTCTAAATATACAACCAGAAATACTGAAAACTCACAAAAAATGAGGCAGTGGTGAAACACCTCAAAAATAAGGAGCCCAGCAAATCATCTGGATGAGCTCAATAAAGCTGTGTGAAAAGTGCACTTTTAAAGTTAATATAAACATTCATTTTAAATTAGTATAATTGAGGAAGCTGTGCAGAAAAATTATCCAAGAACAGAAACAGAGAACTGGAAATGCTGACCTTGTTGTAGCAGAAAATACTGAATCAGAGTATTCCAGACTATGCTAAAAGTTATCATGAGAGCTTATGAACAGAATAGTGGTTGCAATATTTTGCAAGAACTACACACCAAAGAGTTACAACAGTTAAGATGGAATGTAAAAAGTTATTTTTAAAACCCCAAACTGCAATAGAAAGTGTCAGAAATAATTTCTGTATTAAAGTCTTATGAGAAAACAGCAGCATGACTGGTATATTTTGGCATTACCTGGAAGTGGAAAACATTATACAACTGGCTAATACTAATGATTTTCTCTCATTTCTCACTCTTCACACTTTTGGGGAAAGTAACACAAAATTACTGTGTTTTTGGCAGACCTCTGCTACTCAACAAAGAAGATTAATTTCCATTAATGAAACGTCTTTTATTTAATCTATGAAATGTTATCTTCATATATAATATGAACTATGAAAAACATAACCTCCTCAGTAAAACTGCAGCAGCCCATCAAAACCACAGGATATACCTGCAGGTATCAGGTTTTATGAGCCTGCTGAAGCAATACCCCACACTATCTGCAGTACACAAACATTCAGGAGCTGCCAAACAAACAGCAAGAAAAGAAACTGGAGAAAGAAGCTCCAAAACTAGGGATCCCTTCCATCATTCCAATCACATATGCCTGTTTTGCTGGGTAATCCACCATAATCTCCAAAAATAAACTGTACTTAAAAGACAAGTCATCCACTCCCTGTTTGCAGGGATCTCTGCAGAGCCACAGCTCTCCCTCCTGAGCCAAGGACAATAAAGTGGTGGGGGAAGGGGAACAGGGAGAATGAGTTAGCCCAGGCTCTGCTCTAGCCCAAAATACTTCCAGACCAAGCAGCCCATTCCCTTTCCTGGAAAGCAGCTGTCTCCTTTTGTTACCCATTTGCTTTCAGCCCAACAGCAGCAGTCTGTGCTCCTGAGGATACCTGGGTTTGGGAAGGGCTGCTCTAAGTACTCAAGAAGCATCTTTTCATACATCTAAAATCCCACAGAACACCAACTGAAGAACTAAGACACCGTGCAACTATCTCATGACCCAGTTATGCCTCTTAGCTCTTTACTTATGTGACCCTGTACTGCTCTCCTTGCTCCCCTCCCCCACCTCTTACTGCACCAAATGGCAGCTTGTGCAGTGCTCCCTTAGTCCTGACAGGGGGATCATCAGGACAGAGAATATTGTCTTCTGAACTACCAGAAAAAAGCCAAAGCACTTACATAGTTACACTTGTTTGGGAATGTGACTTGATTAAAAACCAGCAATAAACAGACATGAGGATCCCCAAAAGCTAAGCAGAAAACACCTTTAACTTGACTATTCATGTCTCTGTTACATGGCTTCTTTTCCTTCACAGATCAGGAGCAGAGCCCAACATGGCAACTACAGGTGAAGGAGGAAATGGTACCTTCTGAATAAAAAATATCCATCTAACCTAAAGTACAGCAGATGCTATCAGGGGAAAAAACCAGCAAACTCTTACCTGTTATTTAATGTGGTTGGCAGAGGATGGGTTGCATTGGGTGGCACGGTTGCATGAGTGAGAGGAGAAGGGTTCTGTGATATTGTTGCTGGGGTCTGAATTACCCCATTTAAAGCCCCTACAATTCCATTGATTGCCAGCTGGCTGGCTGGCAGTGCTCCAATTATTCCACCCACACCAGGCACTGCAGGAATGGTGGAGGTTACAGTCTGCATACCACTAGCTAGTGCCCCCACTGTCACACCATTGACCTGTTGAACTCCTGTGACTCCTGAGCCTTGCTGAGCTGGACTCTGCCCAGCAGGTGGTGGAGTGGAAAGAGCTGATGAACTGCTGGTGCTTTGTCCGCTGGAGGTTATCTCCTGGTGTAAAAACAAACAGCAAAACCCCCTCAGCTGCAGAAAATTTCATCTAAACAGCACAACGCAAGGAGTATGAGGAGTTAACTTGTTACAAGTTTAAGTTTAGAAGAAATAAAAATTACCTGATTTAATACAGGAAGAGAATTGTCTGGTAAAAAACTGTTTCCCAGATGAGGGCTTTTACTGCTGTTCAAGGAATCGGTGCTAGGTGCTGAAGTAATTATTTCAAAAAACACACAGTGGTTAAATTTCTATCATATATAAAAAGGCTTCAGAATAATTATCTCAAAATAATGTCAAAGGTAAACATAGAAAATGTAAAGTCAACCTTAAAATTTTACTATTCAACAATGATGTTTACTAAGTTATTGGTCAATCAATAGATTCAAACAGATGTGTTCCAGGCTGAAGTAAAAAAGAAACTCCACTGAGACAAAAAGTAATTCATCTAAAGCTTCCAACTGACTTTAAAACATGTAACCACATTGACAAACTCAGTCTATGTTCTTCCTACACGCCTGTGCATCTCCCACCAGTGGCATGTGTGCATGAAACACTTCACAGAATACACGGCTGAATTACTTGGACACTTAAATACTCCAGACTTACCTGCTTGTACTGGGAAGGGATGTACTTGATGAGAAGGGCTGGGATTGGAAGCTATTGTTGGGAAGGGCACTGAAAGTTGTGCATTGAGGAGCTGAAGCCTCTCCTTCTTAGCAGTCAGATTCTTTATCTGCTCTTCCAACCGCCTGTTTTCAACCTGAAGTTGGTGCAGTGATTTAAGCATTCCTAAAACTAAGGTAAAAATGCACATGTTGTCTTTCAGGACCACAGTCAAAGAATGAGTAACATATTCTTTTTTTCTATTTTTTTTTTTTTAATCTGTATTTAATTTAAAACTAGCATTAAGTCACATGTGAAAATATAAATTATTATTACTGAGACATTACAGAAATTTGACTTTAAGTGGAAAGGTTTAGGATCAATTTTGTGTAATTTAAAGTGCAGAGAAAAGTATGTATCATGTGATAGTAATTTTGCAATATATCCCTGGCTTAAATACAAATGAACTTACATCATTAGGGCTGACACTCATTTTAAGCAAACAGCAGTACATGATAACTTATCCCCATACCAGAAGAAAAAATACTATTATTTTAGTAGCATAGGTTAATCACATAGTTGGGAAAAAAGTTTCAGCTGAAGTATTAGGAATTTTAAACATTATCAAAGCAGAAAAAGTTTGACAAACACAAATTCAACACGATCCAGCCAACCAACCACAGTTATGTATAAACAGAAGGCTGTGAGAAGGGAGTATTTCTGCTGCCATGCCTACACTGAATCACCAACTTACAGAAACAACGAAGAAAACAAGAAGTCATCCAGTGTGAAGTTATCAGGACACACCCTGCTGGGATGGGAGCTCTGCTTTGCTCTGAGTGGCGATCTACAGATCCCCCAGCAGGGCGCACTGTGTGAGCACTGCTCTTGCCACCCCCAGCCTTGCTTGCTTTTTTCCCCCCTTCCAGAAAAAGGGCATCTTCTTCTGTACTGAACCCATTCTTACCAAGCACGGTTTTCCCAAACTCCGATTTCATTTCAGAACTTGGATTTCCCAACTAGTAGTAGAGTGTGACTATAAAGCCACAGGGATAGCCATTTTTTTTCTTTAATTCCAAATTGTATTTGTTTAACATGACCTCTGGGCCTACTACAGACATAAGTCTACTGGTATAGGCACATCTGGTCATTTCCCAAGGATTTAGCTTTTATCCCTCCTCTTCAAGAACATACAAAGGAACCCTCAGTGAGCCCAAATGAGATGCAATAAGACTTAGCTAAACCTGTCCTCCAGCTATCATGTTTAAAGGATTATCCCTGCATGAATTTCCTCACAATTAGCATTTTTGTCAGGATACCATTCATAAAAATACCAACTAGATACCACTCTACACTACCAACAAGAAGAATAGTATGTTCAATAAAACAAAAACAGAAACCCTAACCTAGTATTGAAAAATAAATACATAAAAATTATGTGTATTAAATCATTGTCTTTCATGCTGATGTATTACTGATGTGCATGGTCTACTCACCACTTATGTTTTTAACATATCCATTCTTGGACTATTCCACTCTATTAAACATAACTTGAGAAAATAATGATTTGCTTGCTTTGAGAATTTCACAAGAAACATGGCACATGATGAAGATATAAAAGCCCAGTAGGACACCTGCCTCACATCTGTAAATATTTTTTTAGAACAGCAACAGAAGTAGGCAGTTGAGTTAAAAAAAAAAAAAAAAGAAAAAGAAAAATCCCATGATGAAGAATTATTGTGCCAATTGATATCACACAATACAAAGCTAATTGGGGAGCTGTGCTGCACTATTTACAGTTGAGGATCTCACAGCCCAGAATTCCTTCCCAAACTCTGCAGCTGACCAGCTGGGTTTGCAGCTCACTTTCTCTTGCATGACAATTTCTAGATAACTAAGAGAACTCTTGACATCTCCTGAAGCCACACACTGCATCAGTCACTATGTCCCCATTATACACTACAGTTCTATTTCTGTTCACACCAGAAAATACTTTTTTTTTTTAAATTCTTGGACAAGCACTGAATAGCAGATCTGAATTCCACAGTTAAAAGCAGTAACAAACAGAATGTGAGTACTTACTGTCACTAGGGGTGCCTTGCTCTAACAAGAACTGTTGTCCTTCACTCCATTGCCTCTCCAGAAGCTGTTCTATGCTGGCTGCTACTGGAGGCAAATTTTCCCCAGAACTGTTCCCTGATTGATCATAGCGAATCTGCAAGCTGTTTACAGGGGATCTGTTGAAAATATTGCAGTTTATTATTTAAAGAAGGGAACATATCAGTAAAAAGGCTGTTTAAGTTTCTTACCTTATATCAGCCCTTAGCATCTACACACCTTACATTTCCAAGACTAAATTAATCCATTAAAATCACTAAGAACTAGTGGTTCTCACTATCAAGGCTTTGAAATATTACTTTTCTTACAGTGTGAAAATTGATAGAGAAATCACATAACCTCCTCTTGCATACAGACTAGCACAATACAGTGCTGTTTGTCAGGTATTCAGTCACACAGCACATGCTTCTGTAGCCACAGCCATAGTACATAGATACTACAGCACCTGCCTGAAACACACAAAATAACCTCAAACCACACATTAAAAAAAACCCAACAACCCACACACAAAAAACCATCAAACCAACCAACCACCTTTCCAAGAGAAAATTTAGAAACATGTTTTATTAAAATCTGCACAGTAATGGTACTTCCACGTAGAAAGGTCATGTGTAATCCCAGGGCACAACTTGTTCTAAAAAAGAATCGTGTGAAACTAGATTTTTGAGGTACTACATGAAGGTATTATTTCACAAGGGACACGATGATAGTTGAAGTTATCCTCTGTCTGTCCTGTGCACACTTAATGCTCTTCCTTTTTTACTCATGATCACACATAGTTCAAAGAATAATCCCTTTGCTCCATGTCTTTTCTCATTCAGGAGACAATTAATATAGAGCACACAGCCATCAAGAAAGCTGGGTACCCCTCAGGTCCTGGGAAAAGGCTCCTCCTGCATTGGATGGGACAAAATTCAACCTGATGCAGATGCTCAATGTATTTCTGACTCAGGATTCTGGCCCCATGTACACATGGACCCATTCCTCAAGCAGGATCCAAGCCCACTGAAAGTTGCTTGGTGGTTTTGGGTTTTTTTTCTTGTTTAAATCAGCTCCAGCGAGCTGAGATTCAGGTTCTTATATATTAGTTATTACAGTAAGTAATAAATTTTGGTGCCATCACAGGATCACAGCCCTGCCTACCATTGTATATGTAGTGGAAACTTACCAATAAGACCACCATAGTCCCAGGCCAGGACAACATATAGAACTCAGGAAATCAGTGTGTTAATTATGATTAGTGTAATAAGCAATGGTCACAGCCCATTAGCTACCTAATGACTGCCAAGCATTTTGGAGGCAGCAGAGCAAAGTGACTTTTATGAGAAAAGGTTTTAAGTGGGTGACTTAAGAGCTGTGCTAAGTATTTATAAATAATTCTCCTTTTGCATACAGGATGAAAGAAGAAAAACACTTGTTAAAATAAAAGCCCTGATGAATGGGTAACCAAGTTCGTGGGTTCTGGGTGACAACAGCATTTAACAGTTCAGCACTGACATGGCAAAAACAGCCTTAAAACTCCTTGTTTACAGGATGTATTGAAGAGATAAGGAGAGGAAGGTTTAAGTAGAATCATTCTGAACAGATGTACTGCACTCCACACAAACAACATTAAAAAAAAAAAACAACCCAAACCACAAAACAAAACCAAAACTACAAAACCAATACAGAAAATCACCACAAAACAGCCCCAGCAATTTGTTTCTGTGTGCATGCTTATGAAGGGCACATAGTGTACTCCAACATTGTGCCATCTGAACTATAAATCACCAACAAAATTCTTGTTGGGCTTAGGACTGGTTCCTATCAACTTCACAGAGGTGGAAACGAAGCAACACGTGACTGTACAACCTCTGCCACCCTGCACTGGAAGCCTGTGCAGAAGAATTAGCAATCTAGATCTCCAAGTATCTCCCTAAGAGTCATTCCATCCTCCTCCAGATGAAGCCCCACCTCAGTATTAGACACAACACAGTTCCTGCACGCTGGGATTGAATCCTTACTCCAAAGGGAATTTATCACAGTTTCCAACAGGACTATAAACGTGCTGCTCTCGGCAGGTTCGAAGCCATCATGGAGATGGAAACCCCTTGCTTCACATTTCATACCTTGCTTATTTCACAAGTTGTTTTGTTTGTTTGGGGTTTTTTAAGTTTAGGGCACAGTTACTGATACTCTCACAGTATTGATTGTAAGCAATACTGCATTTAGATATAGGCATAGATGCATTTTTCAGTGCAGATACTACATAAGCTTAACTTTAAAAATGTATTAAGTATGGGGTAAAAATAGTTTAAGTGCTACCTTGGGAAAACCAGCAATTCCTTTGCAAAAGGGAAATGGATGGCATTACCAGGTATATTTATATTTCTCATATATATTAAAATTTTAACCGTGACAGCTTAAACATCAAACCCTGAAGTTATATAGGAGCACAAAGATCTAACAGTATGAATTTTAAATGACCATACAGCTCAGAAGTCACATATGGATTCTCCAAAGAGCTGCAATCAGCTGCGTCATCAACAGCAAACAATTGTTTCTACAAGTGTTTTTATTTTAAGCAACTATTTGAAAGCTCCATGGTTCTTTCAGAGAAGGCTGTTATTTATGTCTCTCATAAGCTTCAAAGGGAATAGTCAGAACTTGCAGAAAAATAATTTTAATAGATAAAGCAGGTAACGTTCAGCATTGGGAAGTTTTCAAACAGCAGATTTCTTCAAGTTAACTTTTACATTCACTATAAACCTTATTTTAAGTAATCAGGGTTAGTTAATTAACAGGGAGGGTGGGGAGTTACCTACACACATTAGAAATATCAACAAACGTGTGATCTTTATTGTGCAAACCAGGGTGCCATTTGATGGCTGCTGAACTTCACTGAATACTGAGTCTTCTAAATGTTTTTCACACTAAGAATGAACAACTCTACTGCCAAGCCAAAGCGAGCTGCTCTTGCACAGAGCTCCAGCTTCCACGCGCTGAAGGAAGCTCTGCCACTGGGGACTGAGGTGGCCGCTGTGTCAAATAATTCTCCTTCAGTATCCCCCTGAAAGCCACCTGAAATCTGACACATACTGGACTGAACAGACCCTGAATGTACACTGAAGAAGCATCACAACTCGTTAAGAAAGTTTAACCTTCCAAACATTCTACCTACAGACGACCTGAACACAACTAGGGCCTACTGCAAATCACACAAAGACCAGGCCTCTGCATGTTAACTACAGGGGGATTCAAACTTGTGATTACAACAATGTAAACACCATCTACTTGACATACAATGAAAAGTTCTGGAATTTCCCAGTTGTTGAGCATTTCCCTTTGCTAAATTCTCTTAACTTACTGGTCTACATATATACAGACATTCTCTCATATATGCTAATGTAAATATATGTATTTATACTGAGAATACAGTCTAATTTGTAATTTCTTGTTTTATAAGTAATATGCATTGGAAACCTTAAAAGACAGTTCATGACTAGGTAATAACACCCAAGTATTATAATGGATAGTCTTAGACCATTTGACAAGTCTTCTGATTAATTAAGGAATAAAATACAAGATCAATAACACCATGCATGTAAGTGAATTATCTAATTTGGAGATATTTATTATAAATTACTGTAATAAACACATGCCATAACAATCAAATAAATTGTTACAATGCTGTATCTGTGTAACTATCATTTTTTAGTAATCCTAAAACCCCTTTTCAAGACAAAATCACCATGGTTAGTTCTTAAGTAAAAAAAATACAGCAATAACACTATAAAATCTCATTTATATTGGACCTAGTATGGAAAATAAAGCCTCTTAAAAACAAAATTCACTTTAACTACGTGGAAAATATTACTGAAATATTTAAAACACAATATTGTTATTTTAACAGCAAGTATTTTAAAACAAAATAATGACACAACTTCAGTAGAATTCCTATGTCACACTTCTGTAGTAGATGTGAACTGCAGCAAAACAAAATAGTACTTTTTTGCCACAGAGAATTGTTATATGTTTTGAAATGGTGAAGGAAAGGGAAGAAAATATTTGTTTAAATTTTAGCTGCTATTTAACTTCACAGACCATCTCATTCCTGTGATTGTTGTAGTTTTTAAGCCCATGGGATTTTTTAATTTTTGCAAATACAACTAAAAATATGATTATGGTAACAACTCTGTGGAGACAAGTAGTACATGTGGAGTAAATTATAAATACATCCCTCTAAAGCAAGACTCCATTTCTTCAGTAAAGCCCTTCATTTGTAAACCTAATTTCAGTTGATATAAAAGTAAATTTCTGCACTTTCGTAGCTATCTGGACCTCTCAGGGTATTTTTCAGACTGGTGTATCTACATAAAAATCAACGTACGTATATATGTATATACACAGATTATATATATGCTTTTAAAACACTTTGGTATTGCTAGGAAAAAGACGGTGAAGTTTCCAAACCTTAAAACATTTCCTCTGCCTGCACTCTGCAAATGTAAATATCGCTTACCGTGGGGAGAGACTTCCTCTGGGTGACCCTCCTCTGCCAACAAGGCCGCGGCTATTATCTCCCAGATCTTGATCTGCAGTGTAAATATTTCACAGCTGATAAATCGACTCTTCTTAGATAAGAGTTTTAAAGCTGATGTAAATATTTTCAAAATACCTCAAATCTCGACTGCTCTCTGCGGTTGCCGCTGAGGAGCGAGCACGTAAGTCGTTTGGGATTGCTGAACTGTAGCGTGTAAGGTGTTGTCCTTACACATTTCCGAGGCTGTAGCAGGCCATGGATTATGTTCACTTCTTTCATTCCTTTCAGTTTTACAGCACAGAAGCGTGGTTTGCATTTGCAGTACCCTCCCCTCAGCCACTTTTAATTTGTACGGTGAAAGTAATGAATCACAGCTGCGGACAGCTAATCTGTATGCTTATCACAGCAAAGCCCCACGCTCGCTATTTTTTTAACACTTTGCATCCCAAAATAACTCATGAAACACAGAACGTGTTCGAGTCACCTCCTCCATCCAGCAGGCCCACGTTATTCTGCAAATTAACTGAAAACTTTATGAAAGCCTAGTGTTCACTAATTCCTATTTATAAGCAGAAGCGTAGAAAAGTCCCTCACTAAAAAAAAAAAAAAAAGGTAGTAAAACAAACAAAAAAAGGCCTCATTAAATATATGAAAACGTTTTGCTTGGAAGGACTCAAAAGGGTTATTTTCCCTATGGCCTCTCAATAAAATAACCCTATCTGCCCCCTTCAAGGTTGCCCTCCCCCTATTCTGAGTCAAGCGACCTTCGACCTCTCGGAGGGCAAAGACATGACTGATCCATTCTTGGTAAACTGCTAAACTCCTTCCCTCCCCCCAGACGGGCAGGGCTACCAGGACATGTCAACAAATCCTTCTGGAGGGAATGAGACAAAGCAAAGGCAGCGGCTCGTTAAAGGCGGAGAGCAGAGGCACCGGGACAAATTGCCAATCGGTAAATATTCACAAGATTATTAAACGCCGCAGAAGTTCTCTAACGGGATCTCTTTCACACCAAGTTGGATGTAATGCAATTTCATGAATTATGCAAATAAAGGTTTAAACTATTCAGGGCGAAGCCCAGAGCTGTGTTGCTCTCCTGGCAAAGAGCTCCGAACCGAACACATCAATCACAGGAGTCACAGGAGACGTTGTTGCATTCCTGCCTGCTGATGGCTCTGCTTAAACATTTACACTGCAGACACCGAGAAAAAAAGAAAAAAAAAAGAAAAAAAAAAGGGTGGGGGGGATACCCGGTGTGTGCAAAAGAAGAAACCCTGCACTCTTCTGCAGGGCAACTGTGAATTTACTTCCAACACAGGGCAACTTTTTACAGACAATGAATAACCACATGCTGAGCAGAGGTTAAAAATAAAATTTTAATAATCTTAAATAAAAAACCCCTTAAATCTACGTGTAAAGTCCCACCTTCGTCCCCTGCAGCGGGACACTCACCTGCTTGGCTGGTGTCAGACTGGGCTATAAGTGCTGCCATTGCTGAATTTGGATTCAGCCTATTGCCATACATGTGGGATGGAGGCAGACTGAGAGAAGATCCAGGGAGGGTGTTTGCCTGCAAGAAACCAATGAAACAAACTTGATTTTTCATTTTCTTTTGGTTTGATTTTTAATTTTTTTTTAAGAGGGAAGAAGTCTAAATGTGCTTTAAGAAGCCTTCCTAGTGCACAATTACTAATTTTCTTTAAATTGCCTATTTTAAAATTAAGAAGTGTTTTACAGAAACAATTACTTTCCTTTTGTGAGCAAAGGAACAGAATAGCAGTATTTTGAAAATGTAGCAGGTTTTAAAGTGTGGTTTCCTTGTCATTGGCAAGATCTGTTAATAAAAAAAACCCTTCAAATAATTAAAAAAAAAAAAAAGTAACTATTAAAGATACCTAAATTGCGTTTTAAAACAAGCACAGTGTAGCAAGATGGGCACTTCCTTACAATCCTGAAGTATGCACTCAGAGCTAGGACTTCATACCATGGCGACCATGTGGTTATCCTACTAATTATTTAATCTTATTAAACCATTTACAAAATAAGGGCAGGTAGACAACAGATGTCTCACAAATGCTTCGGTTCCTTACATCACAAGCCGGCTGTGGAGGTCAAAAGGTCCAACTTTCAGCTCTACAGTTTAACTACACAGAGCCATATTTCCTTTGCTGACTCCGTCATTAGTAAAACCTGCACACTATTTTGTTACTTCCTATTTTGATAGGCTTGGAAGCCTGGTGTTTTTTTGTTTTGTTTTGTTTTTATTTTAAAGAACTGCAAACAGCCATTACAAGTATGTTTTCTATACAATAGGGGGCTCTCGGAATCACAGCTTTGCCCTGACCCCATATAAGGAACTGTATTTTTGGCAGTTGGCCAGCTCTACTTATTGAAGAGCTCCCAAAGTTTGTGTTCATTCATGTTGCTAACCACAATTCTGAAGGTCTCTGCTGGGACTTGTGCCAAACAAGCGAAAATGAACCCTTAAACAGATGAAGCTAAGGAGGCTGGCCAAAATCTTGCATAATCCAACGCAATAAAAATACCTTCTTCCTTGGCTGCTTATGCTTTTTCCCTTTCGAAGAAAAGATTTGTGTCAAATGCTGAGTTGCAGAGACAGGCAATCAAAGAAAGAAAGGAAAAAAAAAAAGGCACAGCTCCTTATTAAAAAGGCATTTTCCCAACTGATAAAAAAGAATTATTGCAGAACAAAGAAAAGCCCCCTCTATGGGGGGGATGGATAAAAATCAATGACACACTACCTGAGTGACCACTGGTTTTAAAACGAATCTTTTAAGAAAACATCAACAACATTTACAACAGAAACTTTTTTTTTTTGAAAAAAAAAAAATGAAAAAAGGTGAAGTCAATTTGTGGGACATTTTGACATGTCTAACTGCACACAAGAGACGGGGGGGAAACATACTGGTTATTACAGCAAAATATTACAGAGTATAAACTATGTCTCTGGAAAGAATCACACACTACCATTAAGTTTTGGCTTTCAGCCAACATATTAAACTTGATGAATGGACTTTTATGAATTCACACAACTGTTTTCAATGATGCTTTATTTACTATATACTGGTGAGAAACTGTGCCTGATACTTACATTTCTCTACTGTCTCAAAGTTAGAAAAACCCACAAGTAATTATGTCCAATGATGGGGATTTTTTCACTTTCTAAGAGGTATGTGGTAGACACAGAACCACAGTTTCACTTCAAACTGCCTGTCTTGAGTAGAATTAACCTGGTTTATTTGTAAGTCTTAAAAATAATGCAGCCATTTCCAACTAGCCAGGTAGAAGAGCCTACAAAAACAGTGTGTGTCAGCACTGTAACACTCACTAGTAAGGCAGCAATATTGCACAGTTCCTGCTATTTTCTTTAGGAAACACCTCTAGTGTGATTCCAACTCTATTATCATTCACTAAAAACTCTTTTCCTCTCAAAAATAAAATTAACTTTTAAAACAAGGTCGTTTTCTGTCAAATATTTTCACTGAGGAAACCCTAAAGAACAGAGTATTACAAGATTCAACTGTTATTTGCTTCCCTATCTAAGAGACAAGGCTGGCAATTAAAAAAGATCTATACAAACTGTATTTAAATAAATTGGTTGAAGTTATGAATCATACTAAAACCGTGTGCTTTTTTTAAACTATAAACACTAGGTCTTCTTTTTCTTTTTTTTGTATTTCTATTAAAATTTCTCTTAGTTCTAGCAAGTATACTGCTCTTATTTTACACAGAATCTGCTATACTTAGTCTGAGTAATTAACTGCAAGGCTGTTTAAAGCTGCACAACAGCAACTATGTATTAATGTATGATGGCAGGGCAGCTATAATCAGCAGGGAGAATACATGTTTATTTGATTGAACATGCCCAAATAGCTTTAAGAACTTTCTGAAAGTATCTGTATCTTGAAAGGAGTTGCTAACGTCTGTGGAGTAGCCATCACATCACAAAACAAGACATCAAAGGAATTAAACAATGTTTGCTAAGTGGGTTGATAGAACACATCAAAAGACTTAACATGATTTAAACATTATCTAAGAACATGAGTTTTTTCACAAGTGGTGGTTCACTCTAAACTTAACCCCTGTTTAAAATACTACTAAAGGTGTCCTGCAACAGGTTGGAACTACCAAAGTTCTAATTCCATCATGCAACTCTAAAGGGAAAAAGCCACACTAATAAAATTGTTCAAGGAAGCTGGAGGTAAATAAACTACTCAATTTTTTTTTTAAATGGCAATGTAAATCGACAGAAACCAAGATTTGTGAAGTTTTGTTATGTATGTGACAACTTCATCTGACAGCAAAGAAGAGGTGGAGGAGTGCTGCATTATTTAAAGGTGAAATAGGAGCTTCATGTTTCACTCAGTGGAAACAAGCTGTAGCAAGCATTTATTAAAAATGCACAATCATCCTGTCAATACATATTAAGGTCACAGGACTGAAACATGTTCAAAAATGCCAAACTTTTAAAGCTGTAGTATTCTTTATTTCAACAGATTCGATTTAAACAGTCAACACAATGCACTATCAAAATGTATTCACTAATAAACCAGAGTGCTGAGTATTTATTTTGAAAAGGTAGCAAATTTTCCTGAAAAGATTTTAGCAAAAGGTTTTAAGCACATTTAGAGGTCTATAACACACTGCTTTCATTTATGGCATCTTCAATAAATCAGCAAAGCAATAAGCAGCAGAGCAGCACAGAAGGCAGATACACTGTAATTCACAGAATGCCCAAGTGCAATAAGAATAAATGACTGCTCTTTGATTGATGCTTAAAAAGTACTTCCTCCACAGCAACAAAATGCAAGTATATTCTGCTAATTAAGGAATGAGACCTGCAAGTTAACTACATTTAACTGCTATATATAAATATCCCTTGAAATATTTAAAATAGTTGAATATTTGTTTGCATCAGTCCAAAATTGTATTTTGCTCTAAGTGTGACTATGAAGTTCCCCAAGCTGACAACTATTTACGTTCATAATTTGACATTTACTTAAACTTCCAGGGGAAACAGATTCTTCATTTCAAAAGTTACATGTTCTTTAAGCAAAAACAACTAAGGGGAGAAAAATGAGACAACACTGAGCTGCATGCAATTAGATTAGGTCTCAATAATTTGAGTCTTTGAGCAGGCCTATTCCACTGTTCTTTTCAAGTTTTATGCTATGAAATATTTTCTGATAACAGGCCTCATTTCTGTCTCAGCTCCACACCAGTAAGGTTTTAATACTTGGCGTGTGATGAGAGATGAAACCAAGTGTGAACAACTTTGGGGTCCCATGAGTAGGCTGACTGTTGGAGCTGTCAGGTTCAATTGCATCATTCCACATTATTCAATGCTCCAAACTGCTCCCTAATTGTTAGGGGCTTAACATATTCAAAACCATTGTTTAGGCTAATGGTGAAATGCCTACAGTTGAGTCTCCATCAAGAAAGGGGAGGGATTTAGTTGGAGTTAAACCATTACTGAGCTCTCCTCCCTTCATGATAGGACATCAAGGATGGCCAGAGCAACCAATTCAATTCCAAGACAGCTTCTTCAGCAGTTTATATCCAGTCCACATCCCTTCTCCCCTAAGCTGTCAATACAGCCCTGTATGGTAGCTTTGTGTTATAGTAGGATGCTGCTTTACAGTTAGTGACACATCACTTAATTACCCACTTCACAGCCAATACCTGTTTGTCCTCTGCAATTCTAAAGGTTATTTGTATTTCTTGTTTCAAATGAACACACATCATCACTGTCTACATCCCCTGAAGTATGAGTACCAAATGAATGTGTTTGGGGTCATACCATTTACCAATCATACCAAGTTCTTTATCAGAGAGTTCTTTACCATCCTGTGATAGCACAAAACTGTCCCTGTTCCTATTAACCCAAAGTAACCAAAGCAGCAGATACCAACAACTACTACTTGTAGCCAAGTACTACTGAAACAGTATAAAATATTTGATGCAGATGAAGTTTAAAGCTAAATTTCCTGTAAGCTATTCTGCTGCACTTCTGAGAAGATGTGACTGATGTTTTCCATGCAATTGAATTTTCAGGGAAAATGGAAGGAAATTCAAGCACTAGACCAAATGTTAGTACCATCAGCATACTTCATCTACAAGTCACCTTAAGCTGATCTATTCTGTTCAAAGGCAAGCCACACTTACCTGAATAATGTACTACTGAAAGAAAATGTACTACACCACAAATAAAACCTGCATTGCAATTAAATGAGCTTGAATATTCAAACACATTATTATGTGCATAATTATCATTTAAAAATTATAATAGAAATGTATATAAACGAATTGCTTTTCTTGAGAAAAGAGCTGCCCAGCAATCGACAGCAGCAAAAGCAAGGTGGCCTTATGCTTCCTAGCTTAGCTGGGACAAGCAAAGAAAAGTCACTTTTTAGCCCTAGGATTTTTAAGGCCAGATACATTATGGGGAGCATGTAACAGTTGGCTTTTCTTGGGTACCCAATACTACTAGAAGGACATGCTTTTGCTTTCTTTTATTCTTTCAGTGCTTCTGGTACCAACTTTCTCTTCATTTACAAAAAGATAAAATCCTCATTAAAATCCTGTTTCCACATTATTTCTGAAAAAATCATATGACTTTTCAAAACAACCAGCATGACACAAAATAGTATTAAAATGGAACATGATAAACACTCTTTCTGTAGCTTAGATCTAAACTGATGCTTTCATTTATACATTTTTAATTTGTACTTTGGCTTTCACAGTTATAAGTTGAGCACAATTAATTTTCAAGCAAACTATATTGGCTCTCTGACTAAAACAGCCCACAGCACTACTGAAGACTGAATGCACAGAGTATCCTTTTTATAGCTCACCTTCCCCACTGTCACAAACACATCATCAGTGTGAATCAACCCCCAAACATCCACTGTGGTCTTTTATTCATTCTACAAAAGCAATACTGGCACTGAAGAGAGAACCCATTCCCTGTTGCCACCACTACTGCACAAGCACTCTGAAGTTCTTCAAGTTTGGGTAGGGTTTTTTTTAGAAGCATCTAATCAAGGTGCAAGTTTACAATAAATGTTTTCATTAACTGGCTGAAATAAAATAATTACCTCAAAAGCTTAATTAAGAGGCTGGGAAACAAATCAGAAAATGGGTATCTCAGAAGAAAAAAAGGTAATTTTTTCTATTTAATTACAAACATATAAATTATTATAATTAAAATCTGTATATGTGACATGTAAAGTCATCCTATGGACACCTTATTCACATCATTAGTAATTTAAATAACAAAGTATATGTTACTAGCAAAAATAAATACTTTAAACCTCTAGCTGTAGTGAAGACTTTTGCTTAAGAACAAGCAAATAATCAAATACTTTAAGAATAAATTGTTTTGATTAAATAGACAAATCCTTCAGTCAAACTAAAATCATCTAACCTTCAAACAGCAGCATTCAAATATTGTCCAAAAAGGGCACAAATGAATGCAGCTGGGAAACAGGGGGGTTTGAAAGGCAAAATGAAAAACTAATGGCACACCTACAGAAACTGATTTATACCTCTGCCCAGGGTACAACAAGGGCACATCAACTCATTAGAAACCCCATGGGCAGAAGGTCTGTCTTCCAACAATGTGAAAAGGCTGTAACCTCAATTATACTATCAGTTTCCTTATCTGGCTATATATAACATTTTAACCAATTAAAATCTATTTATTCATAAACGAGGCACCAAAGAAAGAGACTTGTACAAAAACTTAGCAGAATGTTACCTCATTAAAGGTGTCTGGTTGGTTGGGAGTCTGCACTGCAAAGGAGACATTACAGAGATAAAAACCTGAGATTCCTCCTCCTCTCCCACAAATCCACTGAAAACAGAGTTAGCTCTTCAACACAAATCCCTTTTCCCACAGGTTTTTTCCTCCATCCTTTCCACCTACTTCTGTGTTCACAGCACTTAGCCTGTGTGCTCTACATCAACCACAGCAGCAGTACCTTACCAAGAATCTGTTTTCCTCCAGAACATGAACCTACACATCAAGAATCCCTCACTCTCATACTGACCAGCAGAAAGAGTGACATGATGAGGAGACAAACCCACTCTACCCATGTGGTAACCTTCTGTCTTCAAGAGAGTCTTCCAAAGAAATCCAGACCCTTCTAAAGATGCATCTGTGAGAAAAGTAACTACTTTCAAGATCACCTATATCATCTCTAGCTTCAGAAGTAATAAAGAATCCTTTATTCACAAACACTGATAAGTAAACCTCAAGAGTGTTTGCTATTTCAGTGATGAACCAGAGCCCTACAGCAGCAGAATTATTGCTGGGGGAAAATGCTTGTGAGATGCTGAAGGTTTCACACCAGGCCTGTAAGGACAGTGCCTCAGCAAGGAACTCTGCAGCTTCTAACAAAGATTCACCATGTAAACTTGACATCTTTTTCAAGTCAAACCTCAACAATCAGTTTCATCTAAATAAGTTATATTTATTCTTTCCATTGCATTCAGACTAGAAAATCTCAGGGGTTTTTTTTTCACATTCAACACTATGACTATTGTCTCAGGCAGCTAAATTGAAGTAGTGCTACACTCAGTTCAATGAAGAGGTCAATGTGCCTCAGTTGCCTGGAGACTGATGGTTGCTACAGCAGCACCAGATAAGCCAAGCTAACTAAGCTTCAGCTTGAAGGCAGAAAACATTTATTGCTAGACTGAAACACTGATGCAGTCGTCTCAGCATGCAGCACTGCACAAAATCATGCAACTGCCTTTCAGGCTCCCCATATATTGCATAGATCTCCTCTAAGACAACTTTACTGAAGCAAGAGGAAAAAACAAAATGTAAAGATTTTAATTGGGCTAAATACTAGATTACTTGCAACTATGGTTCCTTTGTTCTTTCTAGTTGAGTCACATGTTAGAAGGAATTTTCCCTCTGGCTGTAAATTCTTCCTCCTTGCTACTCTCCTCCACCCCCACGACAAAAATCCTCCCTGAGATTGAATGAGAAGAAAATTAGATTTTTACTCATTTTGCCTAGAAGTAATAGGGAATTAAAGAGCTTTTAAGTGACAGACAAGAAAATTTAGATGGGAAACCCTTCACTAGCATAGTTCTTTTACAGTTTTCATTTTGCATGACTCGTAAATTTACAAGTGTCCGTGGCACAAATACAGTTTAGTGGCTTTGGAAGAAAAGTCACAATTTTGCATTGGCATCTTACACCACAATACCAAACCCTACTCTGCCCATGCCAAACTGGGCAATGCATTTAGTACACTTTCCAAATGCACCAGTGCTGGTGATTTTCTGAGGCAATGAGACCCAAGGGTAAGCAACATACTTTGTTCAGAATGGTTTTTTTTTGTTCTGGATATGCTGACTTTTCCTTTTACAACTTTTTCTTACATGATGAGATTAGGAGAACAGAGTGATTTCAGCACCCAAACAGTCTGTGGTTCATGTTAATATTTTACCTTTGACCCTGTGGGTAGGAACCTCTTTTGAAAGATCTTATCATCAAGAGGTGTTTTGATAATCACATAAAATATGTTAATTGGTTTTCATGTATCCACCATTTCTATTGATTAGAGAATTGTAGTACACACTAGAATTTCCTTTTTGTGAAGAATGCTGCTGAAACAAAGCCATATCATGATCTGCTGGTTTAATTACCACTCATATTCAAGGCAATACAAATCCTCTTTAGAAAGACAAATGCAAAAACTACAACCAAACTGACCACAAATTTGTAAAACTTGCTACTTTTATGCTGGATCTTAAAAGCAAAACAAAACAAGAAGATAACTGACACCATATGTTGTATGGCAATGTAGAAACAAGCAAAAATAAGTAAGGCCACTCTCAAAACATACTGTTTATTTGCAGGAAAGATAATTTAACTCTAGATTTCATCAAGTGAATTAGTATCAGCCAAAGAAAAGGACTGGTGTGACCTGATGAGATGCTTCACCAGAAGAAGCATATTTTGGAGAAATTTACCAATACATCAACATCTTGTCCTTCATGCTGTCTGCTCTGGACATAAATCACTGATTTCTAAGGTGTGAGAGGTTTCATCACAAGGCACCCACCCATTACTAGCATTGCAGATAAGCAGTGGAAATCTATTCAATCTCCACTCTGGACTTTGTAAGAGCTATTCTGGCAGCCAACATGTCAACTATTTCTATATTAAGACACAGACTTGAGGAAGTGGCTTCCTAAATTATGGAAATCCCATCTGCTTACATGTCTAATGTAATTCATCACAATTAGGGTGAGTTCCTTTCCATTGCAAGAAAAGATTATTGCTTAAATAAGTTTATTGAAATAATTTCAAAGGCTCTAGTTTTAGGTCTAAAGATGTTCTGACCCAAAGGTGTCTCTAAGAGTACTACACATTCTTCAGCATTACACAGAGTTGTGATGTGAGCTCACTTACTAGCCAACCATCTAGGGACAGGTTGCTTGAAGTCTGAAATTGTCACATCTGTCACATCCCAATGTCCTAGAACTGAGGGCAATTTGTCTTCTTTTTGTGAATACATTCCAGTCCCCAAATAAAAAGTTCATTAAACACTGACAGCTCATAAACCTGCCATTTTCTAGAGTACCTGCAAAGAGGGTGGACCAGAAATTTCTCTTAAATGGATCTACATTTTCATCTGCCCAGCTCTAGGAAACTTCAGATGCTTACCCTGAAACTCTCCTACCTTCCTCATGTTTATTTGATCTGAATAATTAAAAGAAAAAAAAAAAATTAAAAAAAAAACCCACAACACAGCAGGAAACAGGGTATGTTTCTCTGAACAAGACTGGGAACCAGAAGCAGCCAGAGGAGCATCATCCTTGGGCACAGGGCAATCTGAGAACAGGACGTGCATCATTTGAGGCTGCAACTCCAAACCTGGCAGCAAGATCAGTCAGGTAGGTACCTGCCCTGCACTGTTCTGTGAAAATGCACAAATCCCCTTTCTGAAGACTTGCAAAAAAACCCCCTTGACCTGAATTTTCTGCAAAGACAACCCATTGAAGATGCACTCAAGTTCCCTCATAATTCCACTCCTGTTTTGGAAGGTAGAAATTTACTCTCAATTGCTCCTAAGTAATCTGTTCAGAGGGACAAGAATAGAGCTCCTTTCTTGCTGTATTTTCACTTATTTACCCAGAATAAAGAGGATAAAGTTCCCTGAATAGCATGCAAAATGATGAGCAGACTACAGCAAGAAAAAACCAACACTAAAACAGGAAGCAAAAAGCCAAAAATAATGCAAACTAGCAATGTGGAGGGGACTGCAGAAAGGCAAATTTGATCTGAAACAGCAGGGGCCCTACATTCAGAATCTGAAGAGATCTCAGGATTCCTGAGCCCTCACGTTCCTCTCCTGTTAACAAATAACTCCAAATCTATTAGGGGGGGGAGAAGAGCCTTATCTCCCTTTAAAAGCTGTATCAGACAAGGGAGGATCACCACCCCTATAGGAATGCCACAGAAAACCCTGCTGGTTTCCTTCTATCCTAAGGGGAGTAAAGCCAACTTCAGAAAGGATAATGGAAGTGATTAAAGCAAACTTATTTCACTTAGAATGGTGACTGAGTAGCAGCACCTACCTACCCAATTATCACTTTGCCAGCATGGAGGCAGGAGTTGATTAGACCACACTGAAGTGGACCAATCATGGCATCCCAAATAAATCCTGGACTGAAAAAGAGTGAAAAACAGCAACTGTTCAGTTTTCCTAACTGTGCAGCCATAAGGACTACAGATACCTCCTGTCCTTTTCCATCTTTTTATTAGCTGCTTCTGTGCCACAGGAAGCACTGTGCATAAAGTAAGAGGTGAGAGCTTAGGAAGAAAATAAAACAGAAGCAGAGGAAGAAGAACAGCTTAAAAATAGAGGAGAAAACACTAGCAAAAAAACAAAAACAATCAAAAAAACCAACAAACCAACCAACAATGACAACAACAAACAAACAAAAACACACAACAAATACATTTTTTAAAGCAAATAATCTTTTGGATTTTATCTGTAAAACCAGTTAGTGACAAATATGTACAATATTGCTTGAAACTGCCTTACAGGTGTGCCTATTAGAGCTGCTAAGAGCAGACAGCATCATACAGGGCGAGAAAATCCCACCTGATCATCTTGAATTTCCAGACTAAGAATAAATCCTGAAAAACTCTGAATAAACTCTAATTATGATAAAGATGCTACATTACTGAATCATACAATGCCAACACCAAAGAGCTGACAAGCTACCAGTTTAAAATCAAAGGCTGTCTGCATTAGAGAAACACTACACGCCACTTCCACTCCCACTAAAAATACTGTTGAAATGAGATGACAAGAAACTTTAATGCAATTTTTTTTCTTAAAAGGAATACAGCCTGAGAGATGGCTTTAAATAATCAGCAACTGGAAGAAAATCCAGTCAAAACCCTTTACTTCCATTTCTGCAGTCTGATCCTGTACTCACAATGGGGAGACCCCAGAAACAACTGGCCACAGAGCACTGGTAATTCAACCCATTTAAGTCATGAAGAGCAGACAGCTCAATCAGTTCCAGGCTCAGTCTTAAGCAAAGCAGCAAATATTTAATCAGAAAGCACTAAATCTAAGTCAACAGTTTAAAAACACATTATTGTTTTGGTTTTTTTTTTACTCTAACAACCACCATTTCCTGATGAGCAGAAAACAAATCCTGCTAAACAGTCAGATAGTGAGGCACCCATCTCACTGCTTTTTTATTAATCACTAAGAATAATTTATCAGGAAGAACAACACAGCAAACTGTTTGGAGCAACATACCAGGCTGACACACAGTTCTACTGTAATTACAACACACTGGCCAATTTTTGAGAGGAAAAACTGAGCATAAGATCTCAAGAGTGGTGCAACTTGTGACTTGGGCTAACAGGGAAAAAAGAACATAACAGGGAAAATCCAAATGCAAGGAAGTGATTTCTCTCACCAGAGCATGGATTAATATTCACACAAAAATTAAAGACATGCTTTTGAGAGAAAAGAGAGTAGTTTGGGATACAGCAATTGTCTGTTGCATGGAGAAGAGGCAGTACTGACAAGCACAGCAAGGGGATCACTTCACAGAAAGCCAGGAGCAAGTATCTGTGTGTGCTGTACCAAATCTCCAGTATCCCTTTCTCCTGTGTCCTCACAATTGTTAAATGCCATTGTTATGCTAACAAGCCTCACTGAATTCAGCTGTGTAACCTATCTGAGACTGTGCCCAATATATATTTTAAAAAAAAAGAGGAATAGGATGCAAAAGAATCTGCATTTCCAGCAAATGGTATTTTTACTAGACCACCAATTCCCACCTGGTGAGCAACAGCAGCATTTTAATTCAGTTATGGCACAGCATGGAACACAAGCTAATAATCTCTTCTGGATTTATTAGATTGGAATAAAAATTATGAGTGGCATGAGAGACAAAAGAAAAGGTGACTGCAGCAAGGCCCATACTGTGTTTTTGCCTTAAAACCAACCAACCAAAAACCACAGCATGGGAACTATCACACTAGACAGCAGAATGGAAGAATCAAAATTTCAAGTTGACTTTGTTTTGTGTTGGTGTTTTGTTTTTTAAGCTATAAATCTACATTGTTTGGTTGTTGAAGGAAAAAAGTAGCACTTGGGGGGTTTAATGACTGAAGTTTTATATGGCCAAAGTGGTTATTAAAAAAATAAGAAAAGGCACAGCAGCATTACCTAATTTCCTCACTTAGGACAGTTGCTTTCTATTGCTTGCAAGTTTTCTTAATACTATATATAAAACTTTCTATGTGAGATGTCCACCATCATCTCCTTCAGCCAATTTTGATACTAATGGAAATATCTTTTTTTCCCCCAAGACCTTATCTTTAGAATTTCTTAAAACACTTCCTTTTAAAAAAGGATTCAAACAATCCATCAAAAATGGTATGTGAACATTCACACACACACATACAGCTATGTATGTATTAAGCTTGATTTTCATTCTTTAGGTTTATATCCACTATCTTCAATCTCAGTAGGCTATAAATTAAAAGTCAATTGCTTATATGCACGCCAAAAAATCACATATATTTGATATACTCATGGTAAAACAGATTCCAACTGGAAACAAAAAATACAAGAAACAAAAAGTATAAAAATATCATGTCCAGTACAGTATTCCTTCGTATTTCTACTCTAATTATGGTGGCACTCTACCACTGTTGACTTCATACTCTCTTACCTTGATAAATGCTATCTTGCCCAACTTTAATCATACAAAATTCTACCACAATGATAATTTTTTCTCATTTGTTACTTTGACTGTATCACCCTTCTGCCCTCCTCCAGTCCCTCCCTTATCCTTCATCACCAAACATGAACTACTGATCTTCATTTCTATGACCTTTCCATTGCAAACCTGTAGCATATATGCCAACTTTCATTTGCTATCAAGATGTCAGCCCTGGCCAGCTCTTTGCCAGGGTAGCTGTCCATCTGTCAGATCTCCACAAGAAGCTTCTCTGTTCTTTACCTGATACCAGCATTTTTGCACGAAACATTCAAAAATGTAGTTTTGCTGTTTTAAATCATGGTTCTGCTAACAGATGTTGGCTAGAACACTGATGAATTGGAACCAGCTTTTATGCTGCTGGTTATAACATAGCCAGTATTACCACACACTTCCACAGACCACTTTTAACAATCTCTGTGGTCTCTGAAGATGGGACTGTGTAACATTGAGGGGAATTTCCAGCCACTAGAACATTTTTTTCACAGCAAATACAACCTTTATTAACCTATTTTCCAAGCAAGTTACTGTTTCTTTTAGCATTGAAAATAAGCAGGTCAATAACATGGTTTGCTATCTTAAACTCTTGTGATGGTTTACCTGAGTTGCAGCAACAACAGTAGTTATAGAAGGCGCAGTTGAAGGTGACAGAGCTCCCACTTGCTGCAAGTGGCCTGAAGCCTGCTGAGGTAAATGAGAACTGGAAACGGGAGTGCTAGATCCTGAGCCAGATACTGCATTTGGAAATGATACTGCTACATCAGTGCTGCTAAAAATACCTGAAAAAAATTACAAAAACGATTACATGCATCCCTCTTTCTCCCCCTCCCTCTTGTTTTCTAGTAGCCATGTAAATATGCAGTAGAAAATGGATCAAGACAAACAAGATCACTTAATACATAATGCAGAAAGTTCCTGTGCTGAAATTCTAACCGTGCTGATTGACAGAAGTGCTCTCATCATTGGACATTTGAACACAGATTGATTCTAAGGTTTTGTAAAATGTGTGATAAATCAAATATTGCTGTGCAATACAAACTGCTCAGGTATTAACAGTAGCAGAAGTTTTGGCTAAAATGCCTGCCTTCAACTCAGTCTGCTATCAGTTTGTTTTTAAAATGAATTACTGTAAAAATTAAGTCAAGGAGGAAGTATTGGGCTATATAACAGAACATACACAATAGAAATGGAAACATAAGTTCTTAAACTTTAAAGGAAAATGTTTCTAAACAACTTATATTAATCCAAAACTGTAATTTTGGCAACTACGGATTGCTTGTGCATTTTCAGAAAAATACTGACAGCAAGCCTGAGGATGAAGTACTCAGATTTGCTGGTAGAACTGGTGGTATTTCATTTATTCACAAACTAAAACCCCATCCGTGATCTAGGAATGCTGGACTAACATTTCTGCTACAACAGCCAACAAGTAAATGACTAAACACGTTAACATTAGTCAGACTTGTAGGTTAGCAATTTAAACAGGAAGAGTTCATACCCCTCTGTGAAGCCATTACTTCTGTTCATCTACATGCAGGGTAAATAAAGTTCATTATATAGGTTGGGGGGAAGAAACCCTAGTGACCAGAAGCCCAGGACAAGAAGTAGTACCTGTCTATGAAACTGTTAGGCTCCACGTGCATTAGATAAGTGAGCTGTCAGCTGGCCAAGGAATATCAAGCATGGTAGCACTGAACTGCAGTTAGAGGAAGAGTGCCACAGGGAGTAAACAGAAGTAGAATGAACATGGTTAGATCAAAAAAAGCAACAGAACTGAAATGCCAGTTAGAAGGCAAAGGGTGGAGCTGTTTTGTCACTCACACAAACAATGATTTGAAGAAGGCAGTGCCAGTAAGAAGATGGGCAATGTTCACACCACTCGCCACCCAACAGCCCCTCCAAGCACAGGCAGTCAGGGGAGACTGACACCATCCAAACCCACACACCACAGGCAAGCACCGCTGCATCTCCATCCCTGCCTCTACTCACTGTCAAGACACATGGAAGAGGAAACCAGCCAGACCCAGAAGAGAAAGCAGATCTGAAAGCCACCTGAAGACACGTTCCAACAACACCTCTGTCCTGCCTAAGCAAGGGCAGTGACTCCTCATTCCCTTCCCCCAGCCCCTTCAGCACAGCACCTTCCCACACCAGCTACAGCTTTTGCCTCGTAGCACCTTCCTGGGACACCTTCCCCCTCTTTTTTCTTTCTGGTCATCATTCCAAAAATCTACATTTATGGCATTACTAAATTCTGATCTGCTTTGTTTTGCCCTTTCTCCAATTCTGCCTCATCTAACTAGACAATAAATTCTCTGCTCCCTGCACAACCCCAAAACGAACCCGAGTAACTGCCTCACTGCTGCACCTACCCCTCAATGCAATGTAATTATGACAAGTGAAAATAACCCAGGTCCTCAAAGACTTTTTTTTTTTTAATCAGATATTTCAAATTAATAAAAAAGATTTTTTTGACCCTTTGTAATTTGAATGCATCAGAACAACTAAAAGTACAACAATATTGAAAAAGGTGAGGTTCTCATGCAACTACCTGGCTCCAGAAACCGTGAATTTTAAGGGAAAAAATACTGAAATATCACAAACTTATGATTAAATCATAAGAGCTCATCACCACAAATGTTACCACTTTCATAAAAACATCAATGAGAATAACTGGAGAAAACAACCTTTTTTTTTTTTTTTTTGAGAGTAGTAAAAGTTATTTTACCAGAAAGGTAAAACAACTCCAAAATTTTCAAGCTATTGTAGATTTTTTTTTTCTTAGTTTTAAAAAATCTTATTTCTTTTATAACTGCAGAACTTCTGCTGCTTCTAATTTTAATGATACGGTTTATTCTTCCTCTTAAAAATAAAATTCTGAAATACAAGCAGATATAATTATCATGAGCATGAAACTATTTGAAAAGAAAGACAAGCAGCAAACTAGTTTGCCAGTGAAATGAGGTAAGCTGTAATTTGATGCTAGTAGTAGTAATTACAGTAGTATTAAAATCACTGTTGTTGCAAAATAATTCTATGAAAAAGATTCTTTGTAAATACAGGATACATATGACTTATCTGCACACTCTGTTTGGGTTCAGTATTTCCATTTAGCAATAATTTGCTTTTAACACATAAAGTACATGCACCTTCTGGAGCTAGTCATGCAGCCAAGACAAGGCTCCATGCAAGTATCTGAATAGCAACTGTGTGCTGAACATTCAACCCAGTCCTTGCTTATCCACACTCTTTCAAAAATAGCTGTATAAAAACTATGTGCTTATCATATTAGAAAGCAAAGTACATATGTTAAATGTCTCAAACGTATCAAGTGGTTGTTCTGATAAATCACTTTCTGGATGAGGAAGGATTAATGACAAAAGCCTGAACAAATCACTGCAAACCACATGAAGGTTTGAACCAAACCAACCACCTTGAAGTTCTTCCCATAACACTGAAAAGCCCAATTAGCTGCAGCGTGATGAATGGCACCGTGTCATCTGTCAGAAGCACAAACAGCCTGGTTAAATATCATCTTCAGCAGTAGAAACAGGACACACTTCTGTACTGCAGGTGGAAACAGACATGGAACACCATGCAGGTGAAGCCTGTGCTGAACAACACTGCCAGACAAGTTTAGCTTGCATTGCTGGAGTGAAAAGCCTAACAAAAAGTCCAATGAAAAGGAAAAACCACCAAAAACCAAAATAAAACAAACATACAAAACAGAAAAAAAAGTAAAAACACACACACACACACACCAAAAAAATAAACAAACCACACTCAACAAAAAAAAAGCCACAACAATCAACACAATATCTGCCTGCTTAGCACAGAACAGCCAACATTCTGCAGATGGGAAAAAAATGCATTCTTTTTGCTGACAATTCATGATGAAATAGGAAATACAGGAACTTCAAGAACAGTGAAAAACAAACAGCCTCAAGTCAGAAGTTGCAGCAACTTCCAGCAAGTGGTGCACAGAAAAATGTTAGTGACTGTCTTTAAAAAACTCAACAGAAGCAGTGCCAGGAGCAGAAGTGTTACCAGCACAGATTCAGTTCTGGCTTTCAGCAGTGCTGCCTCTCTCAGATGACATCAACACTCTCAGCTTTCCAACCACCATTTCCTATTTATGAAATCCTCTGATGCTTTCCTCTTTCTAGGACTGCAGCCCCCAACAGTGTCAGCTCCCTTACATTCCCTTACACTCTGGTGTGCTGGTTCAGCCAAGGACAAAGCCAGGCAGTGGTCATTCTTTTAGCCAGACACTGACCATCCCTGTTACAAAAACTTACACCTTTTAGCCTACTTTGTCAGGTTTGCTTGAAATGGAACAAGAGGCTCAAAGCTAAATTGGGGGCCAAATCCAAGAGAGACAACACAGAGACTGCTTCCTTCAGAAGCCAGGACAATGCTGTCCCCACCATCAAGCTGTGTTTTCTTAAAGTCAGGAACTTCAAACTCTTGGAACACTTGTGACAAGAGAAGTCACCTGAGATACCTGCCATGGGTTGCTGACCCCAGTGTTTTCCCCAAACTTAAGCAGAATATGGTCAGAGTTTCTTAACTCTGTTTAAAAAGTCACTGTTTTTTAATTGTAAATTTGCAGCTCCACAAAAGCAGCACAGAACTACTTGGGACAAGACAGATGGACACAGGGCAAGGACAACAACCTCAAAGGGGTTTGGGACTAGAATTCACAGAAATAAATGGCAATTCTGAGTTACAAGAACAAGAACTTCTTTACTGGTGATCTTGAGAAGTGTTCCCTAAAACCATGACAACTTCCTCTACAGAGCAAAATAAAAGGGACTTTGACAGAAGCACTTGATTAATTAATAACTAAACACATAGAAAAATTTAATTACATAAAAATTAACAACTTCTGATTGTTACTAGTGGAAAAAAAAATATCCCACTGTTTATGATCTTGTAATACAGACATAAGCTACAGTGAATCCAATACTAAACACAAGCAAATAAAAGCCAGCTTGTTGTGACACAGTTGTCCAAAACCAGGAGAGAGTTGTGTTTGAAACTGCTAAGCTAGCAGCAGTATTTTATTTCACCTCAGCTGAGATAATGAAGCTGAAGTTAGGATGCTACAGCAAACCTATTTCCTTCGGGAAAGAGCCTGAAATCTACAAATGAAACACACTGTGTTCCTGCTGCTGCTGAGCTAAGGGGGAGAGTTCACTTTCAGACAGGTTTTGACAAGATTCTGAAGATTCAGTTCTAGAAGTGCATGGAAATTACAGCTCCTGGTTTGCAGTCAAAAATCAAGACAGTATCTCCCTCCCTTTCAGTCACTGGGGATCCCTGTTTTGATGGAGGCACAGCAACCTCTGCCTCAGATCAACAGCCAGCACCTCCCTTTCATGAAGGGCGCTCTGTGTCCTCTCCATAACAAGGCAGATGGAAAAAAAAGCTCCCAGACCTAAGAACCCAAATAATACAAACCACTGGGGTTGGAGGGGATGAAGAAACTACACATGTTTTCAAAATGGGGCAACTATTTTAGTTTCATACCTATTGACAGAAGACAGACTGACATAATCATCCCCCTTGAAAATACAGATTGGATTTACAGAATATTTTTACAAAATACTTGACAACTTTCACACAAGCAAGGAACACAATTGAGCATGGCAATGTCACAGAGATCATCAATTAGTGGTCTAAGAACAAGGTCATGTCATCTTCAAATACAGTGAAGACCCAAGCCTGCTATCTCTCCATTAAAATGAACTCCAAATCCTTAATAGCTCAGCCAGCAAAAGCTGTTTAGACAATCTCTTCTGCCTACCCCAGTCCTGTGCTCATGATCCTGACTGTACAGCTACCTACAGTCATTCAGAAATGCATTTAATGATGGGTGGGGGTGAAGGAGCAGAACTGAGCCATGCAGGTCTCCTCCTCTGTTCAGCTACAGCAACATTATTTTATACTCAATCCCACATTCACTAATGAGCATGATGTCAGGATTACAGAACTCACTCTTCACTTCCAGTGAGGAATACACAATATAGCAGCTAACTAACATGGAACAACACATGAGTTGTTTCAGCCAAGCTCAGTCAGTACACAAGGAGATGGATGAATACTGGCCAAGGAACTCAGGGAGAACTTACTGTTTTTCTAGGCTAATATATCCATCTCTAACAGGGACCACCAAAAGCTGCACAAGGAAAAGCACAAGAAAGGGACAAGCATGAAGTAATACTTTCCTCTGATATTCTCCAGGCCTCTAGAAATCTGTGACATATGGATTTTCAGCTTAAGGAATAGTTTTTGTCATTATTTTGTCATAATTTTTGTAATAATTTTGTCATTATCGTGTAACTTACTTCCCATACTGCCCCAATGTATTTCTTCCAATCCTTTCTGAGCAGTCATTCAAACTGTGTGGTCCTTTTTTAGGGGAGGTGGGAGCAGATGATAGGTATGACAAAGGGACAAACCTCCTTTCATTTATTTTCTCCACATATTCTGACTTCCCATAATATTCTTTAAGATGCTTTATAACTGTCTGTTTACAGTTCACATATATAATTAACCCAGCATTATGAAATATGACACATTGAGGATTTCATGCTTATTGTAGTCTGATTCAAGAAGTTTTGAGATACTCTTCTAGATTAAAAGCAGTAAAATAAAGAGCTCCATGATCATATCTGAAACACATGCTCAAAACTAGGGGAAGGATGAAGTGCATGACAGCACAGAAAGACATTTGCAAGAAAAAAAAAAGTTAAATATGGAAGAGTAATTGATAAAGATCTTCATGTTTATTTAGTTGTTCACTATTGTCATGGTGAGCCAAGACACACGAGCTTAAATTACTTATTAAACACACTAAAAACAAATCCATTTTAGGCTCACTGAACAAGTACTCCTAGGAGCATGACACTTGTGATCTACATTTCTTAATGACTTCCAAGGAGAACTTAGTGTGTTTACTCAAGATCTCTGAAAACCTACAATAGCTTCAAGACACCCTGACAGCAATCTAGCTCAGTGCCAGAACAGTGAGTCACCTGGAAGCACTAAATCCCTCTTCACTGTTAACACAATATAGTCTTCCACCTTCTACTTCCAAAGTTCTCCAGTGATCCCAGTGATGTGAAGTTGATGTCTTTGAAGACATGCTGCAGGATGCTTTACTGAGCCAGAATTTTCAAGAAGTAAGCCATTAGAGAAGCCATTCCTCACCCACTTTGGGCAGCCTGTTCCAGGACTTCAGAACCCTCACAGTAAAGAAGTTTTCCTCATATTTAGATGGAACCTCCTGTGCTGCAGCTTGTGCCCATTACCCCTTGTCCTGTCACTAGGCTCCATCCTCCTTGCACCCACCCTTTATATATTCATAGACATTGATAACGTGTCCCCTGAGTCTTCTCTTCTACAGGCTAAATCATACACAGACTAAATGTTACTGGCATGGCTGCAGAGGCCAAGGCTACAGAACTGAAAAGTTTCTTGGGAAATGTGTCCTAAAGCTGAGATGGTGCCAGGACTGGAATGATGGGATGTCTGTTCTGCACCACGACTCTCCTCACTGTAACATAAATTAACATCAGACAAACAAGCCAAAACAGAGACCTGAAAACAGAAGCAGAACTAAGGAAAACACAGAATGAGCAAGAACAGAAGCATCACAGAAATGCTACCACCAAGCATTGCAATTTACAGCTCTATCATAAAGTATCAACATTCAGATCATCACTCCCCACAGCATTTCTTTTAAACTGTGCACTAAAATCCTCAACAGATAGCTATGTCTGGACTCCCTCCTCTTGTTTTCCAGTGGTAGGCCCACAGAAGTGACAGAGATGAGACTTCAAGGTCAAGTCAAAAAGTATGGCTATAAGGTGCAGAGTGAGACTAAGGACAAAGACAACAGAACCACAGTGAATAGCAGAGAAAACTTTACATCTCTCAACTGCAATTTTTCATTTTTTTTTTAAATAAGGTTTTTTTAAAGGATGAAAAATAGAGGAAGTTAGCCATAAATATGAGAAACAGAGCACTGAGCACTAGGTCTCTTAGTGGCAAAGTGCAGTGTGTCACTTCTGCCCTGAAGTGTCCTGACTGCCTTCTAGTAAGACAGGAATCTTTATGGCAAAATACAGCTTGCACGTATTTATACTGCATTTTCTAGTTTTCTTTCTTAACTGTGTTCAAGACCTCAACTTTCTTCTTTCCTCCTTTGCACTGTCAGCTCGAAATTCAACTGACAGACACAGCCCACCAGTGTAACTACTGAGTGACCCTTTCTGCTCCAAACTTGTATTTGTCTCCACTCAACCCAAAACTTCCCTTTTTGCTTTTGGCTATTTTCTTGCTGCTGTGGACACAACTTAAACTCAGTTCAATGAAAAAACAAACTGGGTACACTGTCTCCATCAAAACTCTGACAATTACTCTTACAGTCCTCAGAATTGTCTGACTTTTACTCTGAATATGCTGTTGGAGTAAACCATCTTCCTATATTGAAATATTTATCTCAAACTTGAATACTTTCTTATCGACCTACACACACAGCAGGATCTTTCCTTGCTGTTCATATTATCACAGCATCCACCTTTACTCAGTGGCTTCACCCATATATATGCTTCTGCCAAAACAAAAGCATGTAAAAGACCTAACACCTGCAAGCTTGGGGTGGGAGGGAAGCAGCCAACTTTAAAATGTTTCTCAGAGAAACACGAGAGGGTAGATGAAAACATCCCCAAAACCCAAACAACAGAACAGGAAGATCAGTGTTTGGACAGGATTTATCATCTATTCTAAAATACAAACCCAACAAACTTTAGGTCACATTTTGCTGCCCCACAACAAGGAGTCACACAGAGCATGATCACTGCTTGACAAGTCTGCACCATCCATAATCCCTTTCCTCCCTGCCCTTCCACCTCCTGTGCAGGAGTCAGGGACACACAATCAGGTTTGTTTAAGAAGTGCAATGTGGAAAGAAGTGACAAATGGCATTCATTCCATCAGCTTCTGTTCTGCACCCTGTGGAGAACCTGCACCTCTTCAACATTAAACAGCAAAAAGGCTCTGCTTATAAAACAGCAGAAACTCACCAAGTCCAAATTCAGCACACTTTGTCAGATACCCCTTCAGGTGTTTTATTTTTGTTCAGAAAAATGGTGAGCTTGCTTTTCCTTCATCTCAAAGCTGGTTCAGAGCACTGTATACCTGGGAGAGTGAGAGGGAAACCCTATATCAAAAGTAAAAAAGCTAAACCTATTTTACTACAGCAAAGCAAATCTAGAGAAATGTCAGTATTTCTCACCACATGTAGACTATGAAATATAAATTTATTGTAATATTACTTTTTTATTATTATTTAAGAGACCCACCACTACAAAGATCTGCCTAACAGGTAATCCATGGCTCCAACTGGGTGAAGAGCAACAGTCCTATGAAACCTTAATGACTGCTGGCTTGAAATGCAAAGAACTTCACCCTACAGAGGTTAAACATTTCAATTATTTTGCATTTGCTGAACTCCAAGTCAATACAATTTGCAATGCATACAGCACTGCTCTTGCAACATACACGTTCCACAATAAGAAAGTTACTGTATTTGGCTGACACCAATGGATTAGAAAATAATTCCTTTTTTTATTAACAGATCACCTGACACCAATTAAACATCACATTGAGAAGTAAACTTGATCATCTCCAAAACCAGCCTCACGAGAGGGTTTTAACAAGAAATATTCCCTCCTAAATCTTTCAGTAACTTGTGATTATAGCTTTGGTTGTTTCTTACAGATGAACAAAAGCCTTGAAAAAGTAAACCAAGTCCTAATTTAGTAAGATATATTTCATTTGCACCGGCTAAGAGTGAATACAGGACATGGGGTACAAAGGCAATATTGAATACTAAAGGGAAACAGCAATTAGATCCATTAAAGATTCAATATTGCTCCCTCTGAAATTGATAGCACTGTTATCAGTGACACAAACGGGCAGCGTCAGGCTGGCAGAACAAAGAGTGGACCAAACAAGGCTACCTTCACATGCATTACTTGTAGTAATTCAAGTAGTCAGGAAGGCAAGTGGGAGAATGCCCGAGGAAGACACCACTATGACACACCTATGAATGGAGCCCAGAGGAAGAACTAGAAACACTATTCACAAAATTAAAGAAAAGAATCTCAGAACTGGAATAAAACTGTTATCGTTTTACTGCGCACACACAAAAAGATCATAAAAAGAGAACTGAGGAACTATTGACCTATCAGGCTCCTGCAGACAATCTACAAAGTTTTCACTCAAGTACTGAACAATTGACTCACTGCAGACCCCTATTTCACCCAATCCATAGAATATGCAGACCTTCAATGAGGCTTTTCCACAAAAGGCTACCCTTTGTGATAAATGAACCTCTGAAAAAGATTCTAATATAACTTACCATTCTGTATGGTATTCATCAACTTGGAGAAAGCTTTTGAGTCAGGAGAAAAAGGGCTTCATGTTAAGATCATGTTTAACAGACCCACAAAAGAATATACGTATAGACAGGAATTTCAGTGAACAATAATATACCTGAATACATCTTTCTTGTATTAGAGCTCTGATCATTTACAGCAGCTCAAATTGTGAAATGGATTTATTTCTATCCGCTATAATATTTTACTTGTATTTCTTTTATTGGTGTTTGTTAGCTTATAAATGTTGAGTAGAAGAACATTCCAGTACTGCCAATTAGCTGCTTTCTAAAAAGCTACTAATATAAATAAAAATTCAACTACTTTCCAGCAACAATCAGCTTTCCCAACAAAAGACTGATTTTCATTTCATTGTCCACAACAAATTTAGAAACTTAAACTGAAGCTGCCTTGCTAGGTTGGTTTTTAACAAGACATCTTTTTTGCTTCACCAGTAGACTGAGACTAATTCAAGCAGGAAGAAGTTTAAGAGAAAACAGTTGTGCATCCTGGGCTTCAGGGAGCCCAGCTGAAGAAGAACTCAGATGTGTACAGAGAAAGAACATCCAACTAATGGTCCAGCCAAGGAGATGCTGACGTGAGCTCCCTTTGCTTTGGGATTTTAGAGCACACTGACCTCTGACCATGAGATGCCAGAATACACCCACATCCATGCTGGGCAGCTGAGTTCCCTGTCACAGCCTCCACAGCTCTGCTCCTGGACTCAGCAGCAGAGCAATGGCAGCCATGCAGATGGGTCACCAATTTATTCATACTTAGGATAACAACCTCAGCACTTCCACTTTATTGCAGTTTCAGTTTCCCTGTTCACTCTTTCACACTGCTGATGAACCCAGCCTTCAGCTCACATCTCTGCTCTAATGACTGATCTGCAGGCTGCAGGGTGGCCAGCAGCTCCCTCATACTCCCATGGATCAACTGTCTACCTGCATCAGCTTCTGAGGTCTGGCTGCAGCAGCTGCTCACATTGCTGCCATAAGCCATTTTTTAACTGCCAGGCTCTTCTGAATATCAAGATTCCATAAAAAAAGACTATTTAAACTTTTTGTCATTGATAGTAAAGAGTATTATCAAATTAGTTTACAAGTTGTTAAAAATAAATATATATATATGTATATAAA
>JAOEGS010009930.1:202167-227927 GCA_025447755.1 Corythornis vintsioides | reverse complement strand
ATAAGGGCATAATTTAACACACATATCATCTCTAAAATAATAATTTCAAACTTAAAAAAAACCAAAAACAACAAAAACCAACCAAAAACCCTATCTTGTTCAGATGCAGAATATTCCAAAACCTAGACAAAATGAAAATGAAATAATGTACTTTGAGAGGCTGATAACAGAGCTTGTAACAAAGCATTATTTTCCACCTGGCTTTTGCAGACCCTAGAAAATAAGTTCACCAAATTCAAATGCATATTAGCTCATAATGGAAAATACCCAGATACTCTTCAAGATTCAGCTAAAACATTGTAAGATAAACCCTTCTCAACTCCCTGCCTTTGGAAAAGCAAAGTCGCCACACATCTGGAAACATGTCATCAGAGACATTGCTTTAATAGACTTATTATTTCTGTTTGTTTATTGAAAGTCCTTAACGAAATTGAATATTAATGTCATTTTCTGCAAGACAACCCAACAACCCCAATCCTCAGATGTGTAGCAACTAATTAAAAAGTTGCATGGATGGGAATTGGGTTCCCCTTCACTTTGTCAGCAGACTTGCACATCGAAGCATAGATTTCCTGTACTTACTTAGATTGAAAGCAATTTCATTATGAAACAGAACGTAACTGCAATGTAAATGCAATTTATTGAAACAAAAGATGCAATTGTAACTATGGAAAAGTGTAAGTTTACAGGCTGCATAAATAGCATCTTTTAGTGTGAAAGTCTATGTTTGCAGAAACACCACTGAAATGCTGAGGATCTGCAGTAAAACGAAGTAAAAGAAAATTAAAGCTTTATAACAAGAGCTCCTTTTCCACAGAATTGGTCCTATTTGCCAGAGATATCACTCTCATACAACTATTCCTATTATCTTTCCTCATTTTAAAATTACTTTGAGGCATAAGAATAAAAGGAATAAAGATGATGAGTATTGAACGGTTGAGTCTAGACAATAGACTCAAGCTGGCCTTTATCTTTTCTTGAGAGACCCTCTGAAATTGTGATGCAGTAGCTCTTTTTTTTTTCTTTCTGAGAAATGGATGACTCAAGTTGGCAAATAATTTAGACAAAACCCAGCTGTCAGACCCTAGTCAGAGGAATCTTTTTCTGATGTTTTATTTCCTTTATAAGAATGGGTCTATTCATTTTATGCATTTAAAAACACACACACAAAAAAAAAGTGGCACTAACACGAGGGAGATCTTTCCTTTTGCTCCCAAGAATTTCAAAAGAACAAAACTATTATGTAAAAGCAAATCAGGCAATATTTTCTGGTTTAGAATATTGGGTCTTTTATTAAACCTGAAGAACAGATGAATTATGACTGTTCATACCATCATTTATATGAATTAGTACTTCTTTACCACCAAGAGTATTATTACTAGATGCCAGAGATGAATGTAGAGACAGAGACATCAAAGTGCTTTATGCATTTGTTTATATACTTAACATTCAAGACTAGAAATGCAATGTGCTTGCAAATACTCTTTTCTTTTTAAAATGATGACTGATATTCATATCCCTAGAAGACAGATTTCACCTGCTTTCAAACAATCTAGCAGAAAACCAAAAACCAGAGCAGAAAAGGCAAACAGACTGTTAATAACAACAAAAGCCCCTAACAAACAACTAATAAATTAAATTATTTCAATTCTCAGTGCTACAGATTAAAACCCCACAAACTAAATTATACAAAGCTTTGAATTTGTAGCAAAATATTCATTAACCAGTTACTAGGGAGTTCAGACATTTAAAAGACCAGACCTTGAGTGAGGCAGAGTCTGACCTTGGCATTGTCCAGCTGAATCTCAGGTTTACTAATCTCAAACAGCATCATTCCTGTGTGGTGCTTAAGGAGGGTTTAGCCTGCTACAGCAGCTCAGAAATGAACCGTTGCTCCAGCAAGATGTTAGTACAAGGACATAATTAAAGTTCCTACTAACTGGAAGAAAGATCCAAGTCTTCTTAGTTGATTAAGTAGCTACTGCCCCAATTTTTAAGACGAAGTGTCCAACTTGTCTAAATTACAGGCAGGTTTTTGTCTCCTAAACTTACCAGCATAAAATTGCAACGTTTCTTTTAAATTTTTTCAGCTTTGGACTCCTCACTCTCTGCCCCATCTCATTTGAATGCAAAGTTTTCATTTTCCTAGCTGTCCCTTCCTCAGCCAGTGCTCCTGTCAGTGCCATCAGGGCTTTCCAATGATCTCGTTATTCAAATGCTTGAGAGCATCCAAAGGCAGGAACCAATGTAGTGTAATACAGCAGGGACCAGCTGAGACAGCTCTAGACATACTCTGGAGAGGTCTTTAAATGTCACCTATCCTTTGTTCCAGAACAGGCTTTAAAGGGTGATATGCATAAGATTTTATAGGAAATCAGACAGTAAAGACCATATTAAAAGTCTGGTAAAAATGCCCCTTTTTAAAACTGGAAAAAAAACCCAAAGCAATCAACTGACATTTCATGTCAAACAATTGTCAACCTCAACCATTTTAAGACTCAGCTTCTTGCCTTACATGCCAAAACAAAGTTATATATGCCACTGCTATTTTTTTTCTAAACTGAATAGAACTGAAATGATGTGAGAGTGGTTTTGATTTCTCTGAATCAAAGGTATGATTAAAAATTAAAGGCAAAGTTCCATTTTCCCCATTTCTGTTAGCTTCGTGTGACACACGAGATGTTGTCTCCCTGTCTGTACGTTCCTCAACGTGACCCAACTCCATGAAATCTGTTCCCATCTTTGAAAGTCTCATGGAGAGCAGCCCTAGACACAGATCTGTTCAGTTATTAAGGAACACACAGGAACCTTGCAGGCATTACAGAGTATCTGAAGACACTGGGAGGCAGAGTGCCTACAGGCTTGGTACAGCAGTCCAGTGTGCAGCCAGCAGACTGCCACAACACAGATGAGAAATGAGAAATTTTGAGGGCAATTGAGCACAATGAATTTTCACAGTGGATCAACACAAAGTCATTTAGAATGGGTATTTCTGAAGCACTGATACAATGAACACATTTACAGTGTTCAATGGCCCTAAAAATTCACCCTTTCACCTGTGGCATAGCTACTGCAGTGAGTGATTTCTCAAGGCTTTTCTTTTAATGTATATTTATATGCAGTGTGCCAAGATATACCTGTAGACACACTCACATGCACCCCTTCAGTGCACCCATCAGCTCCTTGGCACATTATGAAAGAAAACATCTTTTGGAACAGTAAAGCTTCATCAAGCTTTAAAAACCCTGATGCTTTTTGACTCTTTCTAGCTGCAAAGTAAACTCGGTGGTAATGGAAAACCTCACTTCAAGAATACAAAAAGCACAGAAGTAGTGAGCTCCAGAAACCTGATTCTCTTCAAGAGAACAAATGGGATACCATTATTTTCTCCAGCTCTTCTCTTGCCTGTAAAATGAATTCAAGAGCAGGTCACCATTGGCTCAGTGTGCACACTTGTGACAAGGAGAACAGCTATGGTGAGAGAGAGTTTCTAACCAGTTTCAACTTCCTTTAGTTTTTCTCTTGCAGTTTATTGGATGACAAACTTGCTCATAGATTCTTATTTTTTCTTTAGGCTATTTATGCTTAAAGCAATCTGGGCTATTAAATAACAAACACTTTTTACCATTCAGCTACTTCAGCTGACCCAGTAACTCATTTGTCAATATTAGGTATTTCCAAGCATCCATCCCAGCCTTGCTTTGGTCAGTAGCCAGTGACTGTACCTGCATGGCAGCCAACACCAGGAGACACTGTTCCCATGGAATTCTGCACCATCTCCATGCTTCCCCTCCCAGAGATTAAAGCAACCATTTTGTTTCTATTTCTGTGACCAATGCTGGCTATTTCTGAAATAACAATACATGCCTCAGTAATAACAAGTTATTTCCCTTTCCTCTGACTGCAGATGGGTTTGTCACATCCTTCTCTGTTAGTAGTTTCAAGAGCAGTGAAATTAACCTTTGCCTGTGTAACAGGCTGTTGTCAGTGATCCGTGTCCTTAGCACAAGATGTCAGAACAGTGAAGTCCAGCAGAACTGGGAGACTCAAGACACCTTTCACAATGAATTCTGGCATGTGTCTCTTCTGCCATTTGGAGGAAAGAACTCACTACTTTTCACAAGCAAAGTGCTGAAGAACACACTGCAGTGTCAGTAGAGGAGACAGAATGGGTCTATACATTATTACTAAGATAAAAGGTTGTAAATGATCATCATGGAACATTTTAAGAGCAGGTGAATCCTCATTACCCTTCTGTCCTCTCCCTTTTGACTTCTCTAGCCATCAGAAGGGTGGTGATGTGTCAATCAATGACATGAATATGTGACACCAAAAGATAACACCTACTAACAAGAAAAGACACTTTCTAAGAGAGGAAGCTAGAAAAATGATACTTAGAGCTTGATAGCTACAAGCTTCTAATACCACCCCTCCCACTGATTCACTACTCTAGCTTTACAGTACAAACTTTAAGGTATTCACAAAAACTCCTGTTTGTTGTTTGAGACCTTTGGAAAAAGTATGGTGATGCCAGTGGTATGAGCAGTGACAGAAAAGACTACTTTACTGACCACTAATTCTCTACAGTTACTTTGAGCTGTGGTGGTATCTGACCCTTTCCCATTACAGAGGCTTCTTCCACTTACTAGCACCAGAAACAAAACAGTAAATTCCACTCTGAAATCTTTGCTGTTGCAGTTGCTGCCAAAGGTGGTTCACGGAGGTTATCTCCTGATCTGCACAAGCCAGTTTATAAAGTCCCTAAAGGTTCTGAAGACCCAACGTGTCTCCAGGATATTGACAGGTGTTCACTCCCTGTGTCCTTGCACATTTAATAGCCTGATGCAAATCCTCGCTGCTGAGCTGGAAATTAATCCGTGTGAATCTCAGCGATAGGCAAACACAGGCTGTCAGAAGCAATTGCAGACAGGAATGGGAAAGCAGGACTTCATCTGCAAAGCTGTTAGCTTTTTGACTTGGGAGCTGGACAGCTGAAATATGATAGGGAAGACGGTTGAGGAAATTCAAAGTACGTAGATTAAGATGCCATCATTTGTAGCAAACGCAGCATTCGTTTCCATTGCCACCCCATTCCTGGGAGGATATTTTAACACAGTTTATTTCTTGAGATTCCCTGAGAGACTACTGAGATCTGAATAACCTTCATCAGGGCCTTTCTGCTTTTTTCACTCATTTTATCCATTCCTTTTTTTTCCACAACGGCAAATATCTGTTGATTTGTATTAGTTGCTGGGCTAGAACAGGGAATAAAAATAATCTGCAAATAAACAATCTTTTCCCTTCATTGCTTTTGTAGATGATGAATATTTTTTTTACAAGGTTGATGGGAATAAAATTAAAAAAATCAGACAAAGAGAATCATTTTGGTTCTCTGGAGCTCACTTAGTCCAACCTCCTGCTCAGCATATCTCCACCTAGATGTTGCTCTGAGCCACATCCAGCTGTGTTGTGAAAAACTCCAAGGGTGGAGATTCCAGAGTATTTCTGGGAAATTGCTTCTGGTGTGTTTCACCACCCTGAGATTGTCTCCATCTATTCTCTGCTTTTCTACTGTCTGCACTCTTGCTAACACAGCACAGTATGTGTTGAGATTTTTATACAAAGCATTTTGCAACTGAAAATTTCTTCCCATCCAAAGGATCCTCCAAGTCAAGAATAAAACATGCAAGCCCAAAATATATTAAGGTCCCAGAGTTCAGGCTGTGAAAACTACTGTTGAAAAGGTTATTATGTCAGAGTGTCCTCCCAGGAAGGGCTGACAGAAAGAAAATCTCAGAACATGACAGAACATAGTGTGCAATGCTTTTCACAGCTCATTCCAATCAGCAACCAAGGACACAACCTCAATAAATTCTTAATAAGTTTAAAAATGCTTAAACTATAGATGCTCACAGACCATTATTATCTGGCTTCCAGGATATCGCATCTACTATGTGAATTTTATAGAATTCAAAAGAATTTATTTTCTATACCCAACACAAACAGCAGAAGCAACTATTGCAGATACTATCATACAATCAGTAAAAACAGATTAATTTAGCTTTCAACATTCTAACAATCTAGACTGTAGTTATTTTAATATTTAATTATATTCTGAAACTACTACAGAGACGCTGCCCTGAAATTGATATGATCATCCACTTTAAATTATTGCCCTAATTCTGAACTTAAAAATTCCCTTTGTTGCAGTTGCCCAGACATAAACATGATAAGCTCTGTAAATCCCCTCCCCATACAGTGGGAATCTGGGGTAAAATATTAGATCCTATATCATCCCTGTCAGCTTAATGAATGTAATCAAGGGACTTGGAGATATGGCTCGTGCTTCTGTGCAGAAACAGCTCTTATTCCAAAGAGTGAACCATCAAAGAGAACAGGGTAAAAGAGCACCTTTGATTGTGATCACCCTCAGGATGTTCCCTGCTTCTCAACCAGAGCTGCTCAAGAAACTCCACTATTGTCCACTATCCCTTTTTTCTTTTTTTTTTTTTTTTAATTCCCATCTTTCTCCAGAGTTACTGAGCAATTTTTGCAATTCGAATTACAATTTGACAGTTAACTTGTGTTTTCATCAGATGAATGACAATTTGAAAAGAACTGTTATAATTTTCAGTGAATTTATAACTGCTGTTTACAAGCAAGAACAAACATCCAGTCGTGGTCTGCTTCAACAGTGTGTATTACACCTGCATATTACTGGCTGAGGTATTTCTGGTTTGATTTGCTTTTTAGTGGCTTTCCTAATAAACCCCCTTAAAGAAAAAAGCAGGCTTTAAGTTACTAATGTTAAATCAACTGAAATAAATAGAAAAAGAAAGTTGTCCTACATTACACTACAGTAAGCCTGTCTTTGTGTGGTTAGGTTACCTTTCTCCACAGCAAATCTCATGCAAATTCACAGTGGTCATCTAAAATAGTTGTGATTTCATTTGCTGACTTGACTCAAATCTTCAAGAGCCACCCACAAAAACTTTACCACCAACAATGCAAAGCACAAGGTGTTACAGTGGACTGAGTTCCATTAGCAGCTTTTTAGCAGCTTTTAGTAGCAGAGTTAGCAGCTTTTCTATTTATTCTTGCAGCACCCCTTTCTGAGAGCATAGCAGAAATAGTGGCCACTTGTCCTCCTCTCCATCTATTACAGCTTCTGCTGCAGACAGGGGAAATGGGAAAGCTCAGTGAGGGAGCAACGGACGAAAAATGAACCATTTTTTATATTGCTATAAAAACAGAAGACAATATAAAGGCAGTGCAATGCCAGCTAAACCCGCGTGGTTGACAGGTATATGGGTTGAAAATATGCTGGCAATTAGAAGCCTTGGATAAAAAAAAAAAAAAAAAAGTGAACATACACAACTTTCAAAACTAGGCTACTACTGTCTGCACATTTCAGCCATTCCAAAGCTCTGGTATTACTTCACAGCTGGCAGAGAGGATGTGCCCTGGAAGGGGATCCTGAGTGGTTTCTCTCAGATCTAACAACCCCCTTCCCAGTAGTGAAAGGGATAAAACACCTTTTATTTCAAGGACCTGATCCTGAGCAGGAGGCCCAAAGGAAAGGATTACATAGTCTTACAACAAAGGCAGCAAGTATGAACGTTAGTCCTGCTCTGGTACCAAAGCAGCTTCCTCTACCATGGGTGAGGCATTGAAAAATCATCTGCTACCTCCTCCTGTCCCTGCTGGATCTGTCCTAACGAGCAAGAGCCCTGGCAGTGGCCCAGGCTGGCATAGGTACTTTTACAGCTTTTTGGTCCCATGCAGAAACCTGGAGGAGCTGTAGTTTCAGGCTGTCCCCAGCATCTGCAGACAGAAGCCCTGATGGAGAACAGCAGAAGTTTTTTTTTCCCAAAAATCCTTACATTTTTGTATTTTCTGAAATAGGCAGGCAGAGGATTGAATGGGGTTTGGAGGCTTCTGAGGGCAAGAAAGCAGGTGATTCAGTCAGGACTCCGGGGCATGCTGTACATTGTGAGGTTGCGGTTTTATTTCCTCCTCTGGTACTTTGTCAAATGGGTTGTTAAAAAGAGTAACAGAATCAAGAAATGTCAGACAAATACAGCAAAGCTTTGAAACCTTTTGTGATAAAGCCAAAGTAACAAGTATAGTTACAACAGCTGCATGCACAACTGTGTTTCCAAGGCAACAACTCACAATCCTTACAGCTATAAAAAAATCCTATACACCACGGGGGAGTTGTGAAATTAGGGAGACTCCAGCTAAAATAGAATATAGAAAAACGGACTAAAGCAGAGAAGCAGCAGGAACACTGAAATTATGAAACTCATGCTGCTTTTAACAGCTGCAGCCTGAGAGCATCTCAGGGATGTTTTGGTGAAGTCCTGGCCTCCAGGTCTGTCACTCCAGTGTCCCATTGTCCTCTGGGCTCCACATCACCAATGCCACAGGGAAAAAAGAATATCAGCCTAAAACTGGCCATGCAGTCACTGTCACTTTACCTGCAGGTTAATGGCACAATCCTGCCCCTGTTAGTTGGTGGCTTAAGTTCCTAGCTCGTTAGCAAACCAGTGCACTGGGATAAACTAATACTGGGTAATCACTTTGAGGAGAGAAAAAACAACATTGTTTTCCTTTTAATGTTATTGTTGTGCTATGTGGCATGAAAATGCTAAAACCTTCAGATTTAAAAAGTGGCTTTTGTCTCATTTGAACTTGTCCATAAATATACTACATGATTCAAAAACAAACTTGCAAGTTCACATATAGAAATTCTCTAGCTTTTGAAAGCCTGAAGCTGCCCCATGTCCAGCACCTGAGCAGCCAGAGGGAAGCTGGACCACACAGTTCCTAGTTCCTAGGTGTACATATGTACCTTCAACAACAGTAAACTTGGCAGCAGACTCATTTGTCAGTAGCAAAGGTATCTCTTTGATGCACTGGATTGTATGTCATGTACCTGAGTATATGTGTGTGCAGACCATAAAAGTAAACATAGGGAGTTTAAAACACCCAATGAAACACCACATATGGGCATTTGGAAAAAAATGGCAATTTAAAAAGACAATGGGCTTATAACTTGCCTCAAAAGCACTTGGATTTGGAGTGCAAAGATTAGGAAGGTGCAAAATCAAGTTATGGATTTGAACAGATACATAATCACTAGTACTGGTAGTTGGTACAGAGATGAAAATATCCTGGACAGGTAAATAGGCACTGAAGGGCTTTACAACCTGGTAAAGAGCAGTCTCCTTTATTCCAGTTGCACCAATGCAGGGCAATGGGAATGAAATCAATAGTTATTTTGCATTTCTAGAGAAATAAAGGCCCACCTTTGTTCAGTGTTGCTGCAGAGCCACTGGCCATGTTTCTGTGCAGCTCTCGTTCAGTCCCTTCCATCCTTTTCCTCGAAATTCAAGGAACTGCCTCACTGGTAAGTGCAGGGTTACAAATGGCACCATTATTGCAGGATTTGCATTTTTTGCACATAAGGAAGCTTGCCATTAAATCCTAACACTCCTTCCCCTCCACCCCATCAGTGCCTGCTGCTCGTTGGTGCTCAGGACACACGAACAGTGAGACTCGATCACGGGGCACATTCCTCCTGCCTCAGTGACGCTTCCTATTCGGGTGCTGATCAAAGACTTCAGTGACAAGCTCCATAACCTGATCCTACTCCCTTCTCTCATCAAATGAATATAAATAAGAGATGACTACAAACATTTCTGCAGATGTACCTGGGGAATTTTCAGATCAAGATCATTGTGGTTTTTTTCCTTTGTTATTTATGTGAGTAAAACCAGATTTTGATTGCGAGGGAACACTTTACAAAGACGGCTTTAGATTGACTAATATGAGCTGTGATCTCTTCCACAGCTTTTTTCTCTTCACATCCATTTTCATTTTAACAATGAAATCTGAGCCACAAAGGAACCATTTGTGACTTCAGGAATCGTGACAGTGGCAGAACTCAGGCCATGCTTCCAATCTACTCAAGCACTAGCATTTTGATGGTTAAAAAGCCTTCAGGGGTACATTCACAACCACATATTTATTATATATAATTATTCCAGAATCAAGGCAGGAAAGCAGGACAATGTATATATGCTCTGCTGAAAAGAGCTAATTTCCACAAGCTAATGAAGTGACTAGTGAATTTTAATGCTTTGTGAAGCATTAATCACTCTTTTCTATTTAAATACTGAAAATATTACATACTACATCATAACCCCTACACATTCAGTGATACAAAAGCCTATAAAAAGAAACATGAAGATAGACTTAATAGTATGTGTGATTTTGTTTTTTAAGAGTCTTTGCTGCACAACTTTCTTATATGCTGAAAGAAAATGGAACTGAGTTGTGGTTCATTGACTGAGTTTGTTGTTGATACCTCAGTGTGACCTTGTCCCCAGATACTACTCTGGTATTTCCACACAACCCAGAGCTAGGTCTGGTCCTACTGAAGCTGAAGAAAAAGAACCTACAATCCCAGCAGCAGAGGATGTGGACCCACCCTTTCCAGTAAATATGGAAACTGACTGACCATGAAGTGTCACCTCCCACTGTGGTGAGAACAGGTTTTGCCTTTTCCACTGAAGATGCTGTTAGCAGCAAAACACAAGGGAGCTATCAATAGATTCTTTGAGAATCAAAGCAGCAATGCTTTTGTCTTTGATGATAAAGCTAATTGTTCTCAGCTTTCTAAAGTGCCTCTGTGTCTCCTATAGATTTTCCATACATTATTTTTCAGCCACTTCTACTGGACAATGTAAAGCTTTCTTAGCATTGCAGTCAATACATGAAAATAGAAAAGTCTTTATTTACACTACCAGACAGGGGCTCTAATGCAGTCCTTGTAGTGCAATACATCACAGGTCTATAGCTTTCCTTAGGGTTTATTCCCTCTCTTGCACAGCTACAAATGTGTCTAAATCAAACCAAACACCTGGAGACTTTCCAGTCATATTTTCCTATCCTAAATGAGTAGATGTCACTCCACCTGTCATACACCAAACCCATACAACAATGAGGAACAGTTTCAAAGAATCAGGGAGCAAAGGAAGCAGTCACACTGGCATATCCTCCCATTTGTGTGACACAATAATTTGTGCTGACATTTGTTCTCTTGTATTTACGAAGAAGAAAAGAAAAAACATGTTTTAATAGCCTGTAGCCTTCAAATAGAAGGAGCCCAACTTGTTCTAAATAAATAAATACAAGTAACACTAAACTACTTGCAAGAAGTTTAGACTGAAATAGCCCTGAGCCTTTCCAGCAGCATCTGCACAGATTGAACTAGATTAGATGCTAAATCATTTTCACAATTCAGGTACTTGGTATTTTATCTGTTTAATAGGTTCCCCACTTCTTTCCTCTTTACAACTGCAACAGCAATTACAAGTGCCATGAATATTGATATGACATAAAAAACAAGTCATATTTTCCTTACACTGCTTTTAAATGTGTAATAGATATTTAGACACCATGAGTGTTGTGAGTAACACCAACATAAACGATAAGGTGGTAGACAAGAGGTGGCTGAAATGTCAGGCAAAACAAGTCCTCAGCAATGACAGACTCTTAGGATAAAAGAGACAGGCACACATGAAAGAGAGAGAGAGAGGTTACAGGGAGGGGAAGAGAAAAGTTTGTTCTTTCAGCATCTAAACCAAACTACTTTGTAGCTTCCTATGTGCCTCATTTCTTTAGGATAAAACACAGACATAGCCACGAGTGCCAAACAAATGAGGTTACTTGCAGACAGGAGGACACTGCAATACTTTCAGACACACACACACACCAGCACTGAACACAGCTCTCATCTGAAGCTCTTAAGAACTTAAAACTACATTAATGCATACCTATTCATGTGTAGCTTTTCCTAATTTCAGCTAATAATTAGTGTGCCGAGATACACTGGGGAGGAAATCAGTTGGGATGCTTGATTTATGGATGTTGGTTCAGGGTAGTGAATATAGCCTAGCAGGTATGCACTACAGAATTAGGAAAGAAGAGAATACTGAAAAATAAGGTAAAACTTGGGTGCAATGTAGTAGAAATGCACCTTTCTATTAAGAAAAAATGAGTATTTTTTCTCAATTTCAACTCGTGTCAAGCAATAATTTGACCTCCTCAGTAGAATGTAGAATTTTGATGCATGCTTTCATATGGAGTATTTCCAATTTGCACAAATTTCCAGATCAATTTACAAATGAAATACAATTTGAAGCACAATGTACTTTAATTCAACCTTCTCACTGCAACTGATAAGTCATATACTTTTATTTATTTATCACAGCTGGACATGAAACCATAAAACAAGAGCCTGATTTACTGCTCCTTTGCAAATTACGTGTGTTTTCTTCCATCTGTTTTGGTTTTCTCTATTTTGAAAATGTAACTAGGCATATTCTAAACATGTGCTGATTGTGTCACAGAGAAATTATTAAGTCATCAGAAAAATAATCACAATAAGAAAAGGGGAAAGTATCAGGAAAAGAAGATGTGCTTAGAAGCTCATATATTCAACCTCAACAGAGAAAAACAACTGCACCTTAATGGACAGACCAACACCTACACAAAGAACAGAGCAGTCTCCTAATGGAAAAAGAAAAGCAACATGGGAATTTTTCTCTAACACTATGATTTTCTTTAGTGAACTTGTACCCAAATGGGAAGCATGTCCTGGTAGTCAGCATGAATAACTCACTGAGAAAGAAGATGGCCTTGACCATACAGAAATAGGGACTATCAGTCTTGCAGGGCCATGCTTGTAGAAAATTAATGTTCTTTGCAAGGCTTTATCACAAGATGCATTAATCAGAAATGGTTTTGTTGATTTTTTTTAAATCAAACCCACAGATTTAAAACCATAATAGCACGTGGGTATTAACTGTGCTATTTAGCATCCATTAACCTTACAACCATATTATTTGTAAGATGTGGAGGAGGATCAATTCCTTTTCCAGATGAAGCATAACGACATTGTCAGAATCATACTGGTAAAATAAACATGATGAAAGGAAGATAAAAAAATAATCTAACTCATGTACAGCCTAAATACAACACAACTTTTAGAAGTTGTCTCAAGCAACTGATAGCTTCAAGCACCTTTAAAGTTGAAGGATCCAACCTCCCAGTAACCATGGTTGCCCTCTATTACCACAGCCTGCCACCACTGCTTTCTTAGAATGACATCTGTTAGGTTGTGATAGTTCCAAGAGCTGTCATCATCAACCACATACATTTGTTGTAACCTATTTTGGACAAAGGTCCCTGCAGTTAATTTTTCCAACATAAGCCTTTGTCTACTTTTCTGAATTTTTGCCAGCCCTGCACCTCAAAGATTTCCATTTTCTTCCTGTCAACAGCACTGCTTTCTCATGATTCACATTCTGGCTACTGGGGAGAAAAAGAAAAAAAGAAAGAAAAAAAAGTGCATGTTTCACTAGCCATGCCTTGTACTATTGAAGTTCCCCCACTGTTTTATTTGGGAATTTTAATCCTGAACACTGATACCTTTAACTGCCAAGCAGCACAGACTACCAAACAGTGTAGAAGAGCTGGGGTTGGGTCCTAAATAACTGTATTTATTGCCTCTATAGTTCCGTGACTGTGATGTCTTGCATCTCATTAATAAAACCCAGATTTCTGACATATTCACCAAACACCCTTACTCTTTGCAATATTTTGTTGCTTCAAAATTGGTGGTTATGGAAAGCTGTTTTATTGTTACAGCTGAGATCCTTCCCAGGACTTTAATGAATGCTAAAGTGGTTTCAGTATGTAAGGTCTTTCCCTTATCCCATTTTACCTTCCCCACCACACAAGGCAAGGCTGTGAACTGAACACATTCTTGTCTCACACCCTCCCACAACTCATTCCCTTGCTGTGAGGAGAGGAATTACCCATGCTGTACATATACACACAGATATATTTGTATACACACGTTTTCACAGGGGTGAAATAACAAGAAAAAATGCTATCCCACATATCTTCCAATAATTCAATGGGGCAATATCCTGCTACATAAAAACGTTATTTGTACTGGCTAAAACCAATTTCCTCTCATTAGTCTGTTGCAGCTTCTAGCCCATAAATCTCGCCAACTTGTGCCACTTGTGGATCATCTTGCCTTTGATACTTGGACACAAAGCATAATTACAGACTCCCTTCTGCATTCCCTCCTCTTTGTGGCTGCTGCTGGTTGAATATTCCATGCAAATTCCACTTTCTAAAGGCACTTTCTCGACTGGGACTCGGTGCCATTCTCAAGAATAAAGCCTTTCAGAGCTGTTTGCCACTTTATAAGGTCTGAGAAGTTTCTGATCTACAACTCAGCTCCTGATGCCAGCCAGTTGCAAATGCCATTGCTGAACATGATTCTTGTAGCTGGACTCAATGAGATTGACATGAGAGTTCAAATTTCTGAATCTCTGTCAAAAATGCATTCCCATGATCCAAATGAGTTTGCCTGAATCCCTAACAAAGTATTCATTAGACAGCATGGAGACATTAATTTTCTAATAGTTTTACAGGGGAGAATGAAAAGAATAAAGTGCTTTGGGACAAAAATCCTGGAAATACACCAACAACTCCACTGCAACTGTCATTCGTTCTTGCATCTACAGGGATCAAAAAAAGGAAAGCTTCTGAACCTCCTCCAGCCACCTGTATGAATCTCACTGAAGACTTCCCCGAGTTCTCCACACTATTCTTTGCACCTCAAGTCTACACATCTACATTAAGTTGGTTATTTCAGTAGTACCTTGACTCTGGGACTGCTCTTTTGTTCAAGCTGAAAACTGAACTTAAGTATTTTGATTTTTGAAGAACCTTGTCTGGACCTTAAAAAAAAATATTAAATTAAAATTTACTTCTAACCTTATTACAGCTCCCTGAATTACCTTCAGCTATTGTTCAGAGGAGGCTCTCTGTATATTCTCTTCTTCAATCCCATTTTAAATCACAAGCAGCACTATAATTCTGTTTCTAAACATTTATCCATAATCTGCATCTTTCCACGCAGTTAAAAACATTCTGAATTCTGTACTCTCAGGAATGTCATTTCAAATCTATCTTTTAGAAGCCCAACAATTTTACTTCAATATTTCAATAATCTTATGTAGCACTTGTTTACCTTCCTTTAGTCTTCCCATAATCAAATTTATTCTGTATTTTAAAGTACTTTTCCACCAGCATTTCCTTTTTTATTCTGCTATTGTCAGTGACTTGAGTGTATAAATAAAAACAAGCCTTGTGCACTGAGATCTGGAAGCTCACAGCTAATTGCTGCATTATTAATTGTTAAATCAACTAGTAGCAACAGGGAATCCAACAACTGTCTCTGGAGGACCAAAAGGATTGTTAGGGAAGCAGGTTTTTTTTTTTTTCATCAGCTCCTCTGTTTTCATTCTGGGAATGCAGTCTGTGTTCTTTTCCTGAAAACACACGAGTGGCAACAGAATAAAAAAGAAACCCTACACAATGGGCTCCATGTGCTCTAAGAGAAGCAGACTTTAATTAGATTATGTCACTAGACTTGCTTAGTAATGACTATTGAAAGCACAGAAGAAGAATGCTACAACTATAATTATAGTACCTGACAGACCAACAAATTAAGTACTAGATACCTGCAAATTTACCAAGCTTTTCCCCTCCTGTCTTTCTACTGATGCAATATTTAAAATGCTTCCCACAGCCCCATGCATGTGCAGCATGACAATTGATTGGCACAAGGTGGTTTGTTTTCCTGAATGATGCTGGTATGATCCTCACTCCCAGTCTTCTATTGATCCCTGAAACAAATATCATCCTGTACTGGTTTCATTAGCCCAGCTCTCTTGTTAATTACCGCTCACTCAAATCTTTTGGTGTTTCATTAAGGTGAACAAATTGGAAGAATTAAATAAACAATCCATGTCAGCTGCCACTGTGGTGTCCTCATTCCTGGGCTTTAATTCCCCAGAATGCCAATAAGGAAAGGGTTCCCCCCCTCTTCTTTTTTTTGTCACAACAAAGTGGTGCAATGCACCATAAGAATTGACTAAACCAAGTTGGAAATCAGGCTGAGAGACTTGGCTGACTACATCCCAAATCCTTTTGGACTTCAGGGAGAGTTCTTCTACCTCGCTGCAGATAACATGCAGTTTCATCAGCTTCTCTGCAACGGATCAAAGAGCTGTTTTCCTCTATTCACTGAGAGGAGAGTGAAGGACAAAACAGCAAAAATAATATGCATGAAACAGGGAACTACTGGAGAGAGTCCCACAGAGGGCAATGAAGATGACTGGGGGGACTGGAGCATCTCTCTTACAAGGAAAGGACGAGAGAGCTGAGGAAAGACTGAGAGACCTTATTTATTCTTATTTATTTAATCTACTAAAATCTAAAAGGTGGGTGCAAGGAGGATGGACCTGGACTCTTTTCAGTGCTATCCAGTGACAGGACAAGAAGCAACAGGCACAGGCTGGAATACAAGAGATTCATTCTAAACATGAGGAAAAACTTTATTGTGAGGGTGACCAAGCCCTCGAACAGGCTGCCCAGAGAGGTTGTGGAGTCTCCTCTGGAGGGATTCTGCCTAGATACCATCCTGTAATGTGCTCTAGGCAGACTTGCTTGGGAAACCCTAGCTGAGCTCTAGAAGTCCCTTCCAACTCCAATGATTCTGTGATTCTATGAATTTTCTTTACAAATAAGTCAAGTTTTCCTCCTGACAGGTAAAATCTGGAAATCTAAAAAAAGGGAAACGTAAAAAAAAATTTTATTAATTCCATACACTGTGTATAATTGATTTTGGAAGCTGTAGAACATTAGACATTGGAATTAGAGAACAGTCCCTATAGCCCAGAATATCTAATAGAGGCTCAAGATTCAAGATGATTAAGAATAGCCAGGGCACCTTTTACTAATGAATCTTTTACTGTGTGTGTTCTCAGGCTTCTGGAAATGTCTAAATCTCCCTAAGCATATTTAGCAGCTTTATCAGTATTAATGGAATGATTCCCACACCTCTTTTCATTGCACTGTCATTCAGTCACTAACAGATTTTCTTATGACCTGCAGTGAACTACTAGAAAAATATAAAGCAGCAGAATTCAGAGGAAGCTGCTATTTCTTCCTTAATCCAGAAACATCTGAAAAGAATTCATCTGCTGCTGCCTAAGTATCTTTTTCTCTCCCATTCTTTTTACTTCTTTACCAGGTTGCCTTACCCAGGACACAACCCTTTGCTGAAAGAAACCCCAAGATCATCCCAAATAATGGTCCAGGAAGGGGTCTGGGCAAAAGCTCATTTTATTCAAGATGACCACACTCTATTTACACTAAAGAAAGTGAAAGATGATCTTAAGATGCAAAACAAATACATTTTTGTCACCTTGAGGCAGATCTCCTGAACCTATGCTTTTGGTTAGAGGGGTTTGGGGTGGAGGACACTCTAGTTTTCAGCAAACATCTGTTCATTTTCAGAATAAAGCACAAAAGCCAACAATTACAGTTGAAAGCTGCAAGAATTAACAGCATTATTAACAGCACTATTAACATGCATTTAAATGAACTGGAGACCAAAGGAGCACAACTACAAAGTGAGATTGAAAATACTGATTTTTTCATCTTCCCTTCCTCCTCTATCCCCCTTTCACTCCCTTTTCTCTTCAGTTTTCTATCTTCTACTCATTTTTATCTGAAAGGGACCTATCAGCTATTATGTGGCTGACTGGTAGTGATGAGACTGCCAAAATGTGACAGCCTTATCTACAGCACAGCCCTGCAAATTGCCAACCATTGATCCAGCAGTATGTGCCAGCTGATCAGTGCAAAGCTGTTTTGATTTCTTTTCTTCTGGGAAAGAAATGAACTTCTCTGCCAGCAGCCACTATCCTGCCAGTGCTATTCCCCAGCCAAACAAAGGGCCTGAAAATTAGAATTTAGTTAGATGAATTAACATGACATCCCTTTCTCCTCACTTGATTTTCGCTGTATTATGGAAGTTGCATCCTATTCTGAAATGCAAGAAAAAACAATACAATTGATTATAATAATTTATCTTCAGGCCTTATGTACATAAATGTCTTCCAGGTACGTGGTGTAGCATTGCCAGATCCCCATAACCTTACACCACAGCTTTCCAAAGCACTCTTCCTGCATTATTATAACCAAATTTCACTGCTGAAGAAATTTCAGCTGGTTCTGTCCCACTGCAAGAAGGAATAATATTTTGCCTTAGTTTCTTCTCCCCATATGACATCCTTGTGGGATCCTTTAAAAAACTGTATTTGTTTACCTCTTGGAAAATGCAAAAAAATTAATCCTAAAAAGGCAATGTCATAGTTCTGGTTTTCCATCTACATTCTACAGCCTGTGGACATTTGTCCCTCAGTCTGTAACAGCTTTACAGAAATAAAGAACATATGTGTGCCTGAAGACACAGAGCAGGCTAGATTCATCCCAGAAAGATCAACAATATTACTTTCTTGGCTAATTTACTCAAAATGGGGCACTTCATAGCTTCTTTCTGTTTAGCTCTGAATCTAGATATTCTCCTCATGGGCAAAGGTCCATGGATAGGTTTTTATCAATCTTTTTTTTTTAAGTAATTAATTAGTGACTACTGAAGGAAATAATAGCCCAAAGGTTGGCAAAGAAGAACTTGATGACGCTGGAATCAGAAGAGATTTGTATCTGAAAAGACAGTGTCAGTCCTTCTGATTTGACTTTTGCTTTAATATAGAGCAAGATTTAAGTGGTAAAAAAACCCACCAAAATTCAAATGATTTTGTCTCTCTTTAAACCAAATTGCCTATCTAAACTGAAAGATTTGGGTATTTTCCTTTTTTTTTCCCCCCTGAAGCATTTCTGTTTCATCTTTTTATATCATCGCTTCCTTTCCTAAGTATTTCTCAGTTTATCTAAAGTTTCTGCAGAGGCAAGCTTTTATTGGATTGCATTTTACCTCTGCAGACATTTTCAGTTCATTTTCTATTTTATTCTGAATTCCTGAAATGTTTTCTGGAACTTTTGATTGACTTCATTACATCATTTTAAGTGAATGTATATATAGAATATACAGCAACCTACAGAGTACACTGCAAAATTAGCAGGGAATTCATTAAACCCTTCCTGTCTTCACAAATCAGGGTTGAGTGTATCAGGACCCCCACCCCTTCTTTCCAGTTACAAAAGATTTCTTGCCCCTTCACCCAAAAGAAACCATTTCACATTGATGGACATCTTCTGGCTCCAGGCAAGTCTAAATCTGTACAGCCAGCTCCAAAAGCTAACATCAGGAAGGAACTCACACCTCCCATTACATCAGAGGAAGATGTAAAATATGCATCATGGCAGCTGAACTCATCAGAGGAAACTGGGTTTGTCACACTTTATAACACTTCTCTCCAACTGCTGTGTTACCTTTGCTGAACTTCAGTGTGTGGGATAAATGAAAGGGGACACAGGCAGTCAGCAGGCCACAGATAACCATTAAGTGACATTAGCAGAGCCTGCTGCAAATCCAAAGCTCTGTGCAAGTCCTGATGAAAATTAAAATGCTTTTGATCTTGATTCTTCGACATAGATTGGAGTGAGATCTCACTCCTGTCCTTCTGGGAAAAAACAAATTTAGCATTACTGCAACACTGGTTTTCATTCCTCTTTCACGTGTTACTTGTGCTTTCCCTTCCCCTTCCAGTTTGATGGCTTCATTACAGTCAGAAAAAACTCACAAAAATACAAAGATGCTGTAACAATAAAAAACACTTGAAGAATGAAAAGCCAGGCAGAAGAAGAATGAATTACTAGAAGATTAGTGGACTAATTAGCAAACATAGGTTAATTTATATTGGTAGCACATGAAAGAAATCGCTCTACTTGCCTCCAGTTCCCTTCAGGAGGACATACAGACTATAAAACCTGCTGCAATTGGACAAGTTTTATTCCATTTTCTGCTTGACCACCATGTAAGGTGAGATGGAAAAAAGCATCATCCACATCTAAATAAAGCAATTATGAAAGACTGAACTGCAAGCATACAAGTAGCTGAAATTAGAGTATCTAGTTAATCAAAATTAAGTGGGCATTTAAGTGGTAACTTAGATTATGATTTTTAACTAATTTCTCACTTTGGTATTTTATTCAGAATATTGGAGAAGCATCAGTTTATAGTTCCATGGGAACATCAAGTTTGGAATCACTGTGACACTTCTAATTTCTCTTTAGGATTTTATGTGCTGGGGTGGGGTTTAGCTGCAGCCTGTGCTTGAGGGTTCATGAATTAGAGCAGACTGCAATTACAATCATTTTCTACCACTTCCTTTCCACTACTTCCTGCACTGGTCTCAACCATGCCCAAAATATTTAGCCAGCCAGAAAACTCTTACCAAAATAAGAAGTCACTGACTGACTACAAGCAATTTGCCAAAAAGAAAGACTTGGTCCAAACCAGTGGCAGAGAGAGAGAAGAGCAATGGGATCCAAGCCAGCATTTCAAGAGCTGAAGGTCTAACAGCCTATTGACAACAGCAGGCAATCCCAATTAACAGCAAATTACATAAACAGATGAATGTGCAGTTCTGAATTCAAGACTGTTGTTCATCCACTGCCTACTTATAAAATTAAGATTTGTTGAAAGCCTGGGTCAGGAACTTCCAAAAATCATGCATCAAATATGCCATTCTATGCTTCTTTCTTATTTGGAAAGCCTTGTGATGCCTTATTATAATGATTATTTAACAAAACAACAAGGTAATTAGAAAAATAAATTAAAATAATGGTGAGCAAGTTTCAGACATGAGTGAGAATATCATCAATCCCTGACTTCAACACAAAGAATTAGAAAAATGATTCACTTAGCATAATTTTTAATGATCTCATTATACTTCAGAAAAAAACCCCCAACAAAAAACAGTGAGGCAGACTAGCAGGAAAAAGAGCTGGAATAGTGCTGTAAAATGGAGATGCAAGCTGCCATCTTTCCACTAGTTTCAGTATCACTGCTGTGATTGCTTCAAAGCCCAACAATTCTCATTTTGTGTCCTCTATCCTATGGACATCTAGCATAAGAACCAGAGGTGAGGTTGGCCAAGGCTCTGAGCAGCTTGGTCTAGTGGAGGGTGTCCCTGCTCCCTGCAGGGGGGCTGCACTAGGTGACCTTTGGAGGTCCCTTCCAGCCCTAAACATTCTCTGATTCTACTCTTAATGTTATGCCACTTCACAGTGTACTTGGAAACTTTACACCCCTCACAAGCAGCTAGGTATGAAATCATTCACCAGCCCTGTATGAAACCATCACACTGCAGACTCCAGCACAGGACTGCTCCGTGTCTCAGAACACTTGACAAAGGCAGGGCTGAGATCCCTCTCCTGCCATCAGGCCCAGAGTCCTGAGAAGGTGCAAAATCCTGAAAGCTGCTTCTGTTTGGAGGGTTGATCCCAACCAGTTCTGTAGGAAAGAGGCAGCAGTCACTAACCTTCGTGAGCTATGATGGCTACTGCTTCCCTGCTACAGGATCAGAAAAACACAAGAAGAAAAATAATATGTATGTCACCCTGCTTGTAGGCAGGCAGAAAAACCATTTTGCTTCTCTAAAGGTTTAACATTCTGTCTTCTTTTAAGGAAATACTTGATGTGAACTAACTCTACATGTTCTTTACACTGACCTTGACTGTAAAGAAAGGAAAAGCTGATTCCTACCTTGTTTTCATTACCATTAACCACAATATTGTTCTGTCTACAGACAGGAGTGACTTTGTAGTTTTCCATTTCTGCAATGTCTGTTTTCTTCTTCAGGATTAATACACACTTTGTAGGTGTACAGATACACCTCCACAAATACACAGAAGCTGCTGGTGTTGTGAGTTCAACCAGAAAAATGAAATAGTGAAGATAAGATTTTTAATTAGCTTAACACTGGTATATCTTTCTCTTTGCTCCCACTGCATCCACGAGGCCCTAATGAAGCTCTGGGAGTAGAGGTTCTCTGGTGGGCTCCCAGTGCAAACTGGTGAAAGAATGGAGCTTCTCTCCATCACAGGTTTCTGTAAACAGGACAGAGAAGATAAGTACTGGGGTCAAGAGCCTGGACTTCTGAAAGAGCAGGTGAATCCTTCAGGCTACAGACAGGCTAGGGCAGGGAAGAAACATGGGCTGCTGTGTGAGAAATCCATCCTGCTGCAAGTGGTAGCACTGTGCTGATGAATACAATGGTGGGTTATTCTTCCTTTTATGGACTTGTAGGAAGAAGGTAAAGCATTACAGGGATCTGCCCTCTGCTAGCTGCTGCCCCACTGCTAAACCTCAATACCCACTGGAGCACACAGCCTGCCAAAGCTCTCCCACCCACAGCATAATGGCCCTGCCACAGATGGAACAGCCCTGATTTAACCACACTGTTGGACAGGGCTCTTGTGAGCCATTTGCTGCTGAATGAAGAAACTAAGCAAGATTTTGACATTTCAGAAAGATGAATGCACCACTTGTGCTTAAAACACTCATGGTGTGGATTCTGCTGAGAAAGGTCTGTTTAAGATATACATTCAATTATCATCCGTTTCATTTTTAAAGAAGGTTAAATTAGATGTTTCAAGCTTTCCTTCCCCTTGAAGGGTTCCTGCCATCCACACCTTGCTTCCCCAGTTGATTAGGATTATTTCTCCCAGCATTCTGCAGGTACAACCTCCCCTCACCAACTAATGCTGCCTGTGCTAGTCTATTAATAGCACATGGCAGCTTCCATTTTGTTCATCCAGTTTTTCCATGAACTCATATTACAGAATGATGTAATTTTTCAGCATTGCCTAATAATTAGTTTACACCCTGAAGCATGAGGATTAAGAATCTTAGTAAACATTCTATTATGTAATTAATAATTTTCTTTATATGCTGTAAATATCTAATCCTTGCCAAATCTATTTAATTGATGAGGCTATGTTGTGTTAAATCGCACATTTCTTAATATGATTTTCATTCTCCTTCCCTTCCAGTGTTTGAGGTATGAATAAAGTGCACAATGAGAAATGAGCCAGAACTAGTTTTATGAGGAAAAACTACACAGACCATTTCTGTCCAGCTCCTTGAAAACAGAAGTCAACCTGGACAAGCCACAGCATCTACACTGTGAGCGACAGCGTGAGGATTTCAAGCTAGCTGGTGTTTGTACAGTCTCTATTGCAAAGTTGAATCATCTTTATTGGCTAGAATGAGTTTGTCCACCTGTAACAGCAGCCTGCTACAAAAATATTGTCACATACTGAATAGTACCCTAGAAAAGCAACAATGACCAAGCTTTAAGACAACAAGATCCTGCAACTAAGCCTATCGTCAAGGAGGAACAAGACTGCACAACACATTCACACATAAACACTGGATTTTTATTTCAATTGCCATGCAGTTGTTAGAGCTGTGCAAAATCTACAACAATTCCCAATACCATTTATTTGTATACGAAGCCCTCGATCAATCCATTATTTAAATAACAACCTGCTCCAGTGTTCCCTATATATTAGGCACCTTTCAAATTTTGATGGAGGGAGAGAAAAGGCAAGAAATAAACAGAGTTTGACTCAACTCAGGGGAGATGTGACACATATCAATAACAGGGAGGCAAATTAATCTAAAATTACTGCTGGGTCTGACAGTATAATACACACATAAGATTTATTTTCAGCTTTTCCTCTGGAATATATTGAGCTTGCAGTGTTTCTGCTTACACTTACCCACATGGTTGAACCTGTTCCTCTCCTAAAGAAACTACAATTCCCTTTTAGCTAGAAAATTTCTGAAAAAAGGCATGTTTGTTTATTTCCATGAAGAAACTCAAAAGATTCATGCATGAAATAATTCTTTTTTTTTTTTTTTAAGAGGCCAGCATCAAGCACTTACATCAGTAATGTCTTCTTGGCTTGTAATTCAGAATGGCATTTAAGTCAAATATCCCTTTGATATTAGAGGTAATACCCTATGAGATGAGCCACAGTAAGACAAGACTGAAGTCTTAAGCAGTCTATGAGAAGGTAATGGCACAGTTTCTCAACACCAACAGATGAAAAAGAGAGAAGGTTGAAGTACAAAGAACATCTTTAAAATTAGAAGAACCAGGACCACAGAGAACACACAGATATACTCTGTCTCCAAACTCAAGCTGACTTCTTGTATATCCATTTGTGTTTAGAGGTACACAATTCAAAACAGCTATGAAGCCAGAAAAAATAATCCAGATTTCATATTAAATATATTCCACAGAGAAACGGCGTTTTGCATTTTAGGAACTCCATTTGCCTCACTACTCAATGTTTTCATAAGTTACCATTAAATAATGGTAATTATTTGCCATAGCAACTCTAACAATACGTAATTTCTACATCGTTCTCAGCTGTAATGATAGGTCCATTTCATTAAGTAGCACAGCTAAGGCACACTGAACACATCTGTACTTTCCATCAAACAAAAAGAAATGTGTTTGACAACAGGGAAAAATGGCCACGGGTCTTCCTTTTGCAAAAAAACCCAAACAATCATCTGTTTTTCTCCAAATCAGAGTGTATTCATGTTATTGATTATATTAGAGCAGATCAAAGTCTTTAGTTCAGCAGGAAAATACAAAGTCAGTAATTTAGACAGTTGCCATTTAGCTTAAAAACAACCAAACCTCAAGGTAGTTTATACAGGAATAAAGACGTATGTTTATAAAAAGCCTTTGGGGTTTTTCAGCCATGACCATTAGCAGGTAGAAACAGTTCCATTCATCCATCAATTTCACCACTGGTGGCAAAACTGGAAACAACACATTGGGAAAGTAAAACCACGGTACGTACAGGACAACCAGGTGAACCAGGCCTAGTCAGGCCTGAAAGGCAGGTCCTGCTTGACTAACCTGATCATCTATGTCAAGGGACCAGCTTAGGAGATGAGGAGCAGGCTGTGAATGTTGTTTACCTGGCATTTAGTACAGCTTTGAACATGATTTCCCATGCTATTTTCCTAGAGAATGGATGGTCATGGCTTGGATGGGCCTGCACTTTGATGGGTAAAAACCTGGCTTGCTGATTGGGCCCAGAGCATGGGCTGGTGTTCCCCAGCACTCAGCACTGGGGAACTGTTCTCTTTATTAACTGCATCAATTATCTGGACCAGAGGAACCAGTGCACCCTCCATTACACAAATCTGAGCCTGTCCCTGCTGATGGGTGGACTGGGGGGTGGTACAGAAAGTTGTTACTGTGCTACATCATACACACTGCACACAGCAAACCAGAGATAAACCTCTGCATCCACGAGAATCTCCTGGTGGAAAATGAACAAAGGTGGAAGACTTTCAAAAAGCCCTTTGAGATTAGGAATGAAGGATTAAAGGAAGATAAAGGATTAAGAGAAGGGAAGCGGATTTGATGGAAATGATTAAACAAGTGGGAAAAAGGAAAAATCCAAAGAAACCCAGCAATTCAACCTTGGAGAGAGACCCAGGAAGAGAGAAACCCAGAGTGTTGTCCCTGTTTTGTGGACTGACTGAGCCAAGAAGTGAACCAGCAGCTCAAGGACAAGGAGGTGCAACAGGTTTACTGAGCATCTACATGAGTGCAGCTCTTCATATACTGTTTCATGGTGTTGCTGAGGAAGGACTCGCTGGTGTTACAGATAAAAAACAATGTGCACATCCTAGTATTTAATATTTAATCTCTACTATGAGCCTGCAAACAGGCTCAAATAAAAATAATAAAAAAGTGAGACACAGCTGAGCAGACTTGTTTGTGTATATTTTAGTGCCACTGCAGTTCTATTTCATG
>JAOEGS010009930.1:181400-200953 GCA_025447755.1 Corythornis vintsioides | reverse complement strand
AAAAAATATAAAATAAAAAAAATAAGGGCACTTTGCCACCAATATAGGAAACTTCTCAAGTGTCACATTGGGCAACAGAGATGAAGCATTTTATACCTTTGGTAGACTGGTTTTTGCAATTAAAAAAACCCAAACAAACAAACCAAATATAAAACCCACAAAAAGAAACCCAACAGAAGACTGAAAAACAACTAAAAAGTTTGTAAAAATTCAAAGCAAAATATGAGATGAATTCCAGTAGATACAAAGCTACACTACCCTTTACACATGCAACATAAATACATGAGTGAACACACAGGAAAAAAAAAAAATTCTGCTATAGGTATTGTCATGTGTGTTGTCTTTTGCAGCTTCAGGGGAACAAAGCCTTACTGCAATCCAAGAAATCTTGCTGCAATCCAAGAATTTAGCAGGGTATTGCTTTATTCTAGAATAATTACCATATTTCACTTCACTGGACCTCTTCAATCACTCAGCCATTGGAATCCTTTTAGTCTGATTTTGATAAAAGCTACCTATGACCTGCAAAATAGAACTAGTCAGGCTATTAAGGATATCTGACACAGAAGCCAAATCGAATAATGACTTATCAAATAGCTCAATGCAAAAATCTTCTCAGAAATGAGCATATATTTTAATGTCTTCCATTGCACTCATAACAGTTTTATTTTTGCATATCAATAGTTAACAACCTTTAATAATGGTAGAATTTTCTGAAGTCATTAGATCAATCTGAAAGAAAATGTCTTCCTAAAGAATCATGCATTTCCACTAGACATTGTACTATAATGGAGTTAAATTATTTAAATGTACTTACAAACACAAGCAAGGCTCTGAAGCCATGTACCAATATTACAAGCTGACGTGATGACAATATGTAATGCATTTCTATGAGGCATGTTATGAATGCAGATTTTTTTTTTTATACAGAGGAGCTTTTAAACTATTTGGGCCTGAAGAACTTTCATCTTTTTAATTCCTTCTGTGATACTTCAACATTTGTCTTGTACAAATTCAGATACAGTGTGCCAACTACATGACCAGGCTTGGTTTAAAGCAAAGAAACCAAACCAAGAACAACAACAGCAGTTCCAGAAAGAACAAAACCAGCAGCAAGCCTTGCTGCAGAGGAAGATGAATAACAGCTGACTGACAGAGAATCACAGGAGTACTTCTAAGACTCCTCCACTTGGAAATATTATAAAATTAAAATTATATTTTACATACAAAAGCAACAGGATGACACAGTGCAATTGCATGCAAAGTGAAACTGTAATCCTAATAGATCTATTTGACTTTAAACCTGTGCTATTACGTCCTGTTGAAAACAAATGTATTTTTCCTTTTTACTACAAAGTTTAGCACAAGAAAAGCAGGTTGACAATACATTTGAAGTACGGCTAGGAAAAAAAAAAAAAAGAACAAAAAGGCAAACAAAAACACAGCAGGATGACTTTTAGTAGTTACCAGCTAGTAAGTCAAAGTCTGGAGCTTGAGGGTAAGTGGTAGAAGGCAAGAAACAGGCTATAATAAAGATGAACTGAAAATGGACAACACAGACTAAATAATAAGTACTTTGAGTCTCTTGCCTCTATTGTAATCAACTTTTCCCTTTGTACTGAGCCTCAGTGATCAAATCAAAAGCCACGAAGACATTTGGACATTATTTTACTGCAGCCAAACTGTTTTAACATCTCTCTCAAACTCCCTGTTCAAGAGAAGCATTAAGACCCACTGCAGTCACAGACCAGCTGGAAGCCTAGGCTTTATTTCTGGTATTTTCATTTGGCTTTTGGGCCCCTGAAGAAATCTTTGAAACAAATACCTGCCTCCATTTCCTCCTGTTGCCTAGTGTGCTACGAAGCCTTCCAAATGCTAAAAAATCTCAATTTTTAATTCAAATCACCTCCTATTTAATACTTTCCTTAGATTTCTGCTTCTAGAGAGATGTGATTACATGACACTCAGAGATTTAAGAGATTGCAGAAGGATTTAGGATATGAATCTTAATCAAAGCTGTAAAGCAAATGCAGAAAAATCTTCCTAAAATATTCAATGCAAATGTTATGATTTTCAATCCAGTCTTATGATCCCCAAACAAATGAGACTGGAAATGCTGGATAAAATGTTCCTAACTGGAAAAAGGTAAAAGGATAAGGAACAAGGAACAATTCATTCATTTATTTTTTTAAGGATTTTTGACATTGTCAGATGGAAGATGTTATATACTTCATGCAGCACAGTGCTAATTAAGAGCTCCATGGGAAACAGCTGAAAGGAGATTGGTCTTATCACCCAAAAGGAAGAATAAAACAAAAAAGTGTCATTTTATTCTTATATGTTAACTTTCTAGGACAGTATCTTCCTTGAAAGATAGTTAGCTGTGATTTTTCTCATCCAAATCAAAAAGTGCACCAGAAGCATCTCTCAGGATGTGTTCCAAGGGTGCCTGTGAAGAAGCAGCTGCTGAGCTGAGCTGCTGGTCAGGACCTTCGTTCTCTCCGAGACACCCTCCTGAACAGGCTGAGTTTGGATATAGCAGAAACCAGCAGCCACTCTCCTTCCCAGGGTGCCTGGTGTTTTCAACAGCACGACTATGCCCACGTCCCCTTTTTTACAGTTTCACTGCTTCATGGAAAAGTCAAAATGAAGCACTGCTAAAAAGCAAAGTCCTCGCCTAGTCAGATGTGCTGGTTTGATGTCTTCTCTTTCCAAAGCCAGCAGATGTCATTGTCTCCTAATCTTCTTTTTCTTATCAGGAGTTATACATTTAACTCAAAAGCTCTTATTCATAAGCAGAGAGAGTTACAAGCCATCCAGACAAATTTATCTTAGCTACAAATGAGGGAAATTGGCTGATTTACCACTTCAGCCCTTTCCAGAGGATTCCAGCACGTCTAGGAAGCCTTGGTTCACACAGACTGCTCTGCAGTGGCTCTACCTGCATGCACTGCAATGTTAAAGATCACTTCATTATCACTCTGGACTTTTTGGCTTCAGGTCCTCACTTGCCTGGGTACTGCTGGCACGTGTTCCCCACAGGGAGGTCGTCCCCATCCGTGCAGCAGCAGCAAAGCACCAGCACTGCCCATAAGTAGCCCTTCTGCTTTGTAAGTATTGTACTGACTTGTTTTGAAAAGGGAGCTGCAAAATAAATAGTCTGTGTGTGGCTTTTATCTGAGTGTTCCTCGAGTGATAATAATGAGATCAAAGCAATTAAAGTTGCAAGGGTTTGGGGTTTTTTCATCTTTTCTGCTCAGGTAAGAACTCAGCATCCACAGCACACAATCAATGAGCAAGAATATGGGGCTGGCTGCATAGACTCTTGTTAGAAGAAGAAAAATGACACGGAAATTAAAATAGCAGCCACAAATACAGAAAAGTATTTTTTAAAAGAGAGTAAAACTGTCATTTTTCACTCACTGAGTCTGACTTTGTCCTCCCATTCAGAGTATGGATTTTTACACGTCAATTTTTTAAACTATTTATGCTTTCAGTCCCACAGAACTCAGCTCACATAAGCAGTGCCTTTGATTTTCTTTTCATCATTAATATGTTCCTATTTCATTTACTACAAGAGCATCAATGTTGGTTTTCTTTCCTGATTTGAAATATACTCATATTCACACTCAACAATCACACAAACACAATGCCACATTACTAAAGAGTGTTACAACAGAAAAAGTCAGTCACAATCATTTACCAGTAACAATGCAGTTTTGATTGGAAGTCAAAAAGCTATATAACCTTGAATTGCAATTCTTACACCTGCTTTATACATAATTTTGTCCTATTTAATACAAATGGTCCTTCAGACTTCAATCACACTGCTGAGCTGCTCCTACAGAAATCAGTTCCATAACAAAAATACACTCTTCTGCAACTAATGAACACAGAAGAGGTTTGCTCGTTATCACTCTAATCGTTACCATCATTTTAAGGACTTCATTAATATGGTTCCATTCTACTACTCTTAGTGGAGTTCACAATCCAGCAGCTGTTAATGTTGCTGCAGCAGGTTGAATTGTATTTTGGAAGCAGTACCACTGTTAAAAAAAAATTCTCCAAAAAACACCTCTATGGAACACAGAGAGAAAAACATAATGCTACTGGTCTATGCATTGAACTGCAGGATCTGGAGCCTTCCTGTTAAATTGGTATTAGCATGAATAAAATTAATATTGCTAGCAATAAAATAACCCCCCAAACCTAGGTTTGCTTTTGTGACTGATGTACAGAAGAATGATTTGGAGATTTTAATTCCAAGTTTCTCACTGAATAAGGTGGTTTTTGATATAGTCAGCCACATTTAAAATCAGGAAAGATGGGTATGTCACATGTATTTATATTTCACAATCAGAAAATAGTTACAGTACTTCAATGTGAAAGTCAGCTCTGCCCAGGGAAGCCATGCAGCCTGTTGAGCACCTCAAAATGCATTTTCTCCTAATGCATCTCTTAAAATCGATTGCAAATGATACATGACTTTGCCCAAGAGTGGATTGCCATATGCCAAAGTTGATTATTATAAAATCTTTTACTAAGATTCCTGTTTCACTATTCTTGCTTGTTTTGATAGAAAAAGTATATGTCTTAGCTAGACTTTGCCGCAATTCTGACAGTCTACCAAAAAGCCTGACACAAAAAAAAAAAACCAAACAAAAAAGCCTGGAATTGTTAATTCCAGCAGACACCCTAATATCATATATGAACAAGAGTTCATGATGTTAAACCACCACATTTTCTTTTCATTATTTGTGATAGCACTTATGGCTTCTTAACCTATTGCAATTACAGTGTGTGCAAGTAATTTTTCTCTACTAAATCATACCTTTAATTTGTCTCCAGTCCAGTAGCAGTGCTAACATGAATGCAACATCCATGAACTGAAAGTGATTTTTCTCACACACATTCATTTGAAATGTCTGCTGTGGTGTTTCTTTCAGCAAGTGTGTGGTGCACCAATCTCTCCTACATACTATAGCAGCATTGAAGGAAGACTAGGCATAGGATCTTGCCTTGGGAAATTTGTTGCACCGTCAAATGATGTTTTAATTTCTATTTTGATTAAACCAAAACTTTGGCTTTGCTTTTAACACTATTATTTCAATTGCTTATTTACCTCATCAACAGAACCCTTAAAATTTGCTAACTCATTGGGCTGTCTGGCTGATGCTTGTTCAGCCTTAGATACCTTCAAGGCTAGTCTCAGGTTGCCACATTTTATTCACTGCTATCAGAAATTGTATGATAAGCGATACACTATTATATCTAATTCTTATATATCTTTCAACACCTGTCTGTTTCCATTATCTGAACCTCATCTTCATGCCCTAACACTCACTGTATGTGTGTGTGCTCCTCTTTAATATTGAATGAGGTAAAAGAAGAAAGCTCTAAAATGCTGAAATAGAAAGGTTTACAGTTGCATTAGACTGGGATTAGCTGTAGTTTAACTATTTACAAACATACTGGAAAGAAAGACCCTTAACTAAATGCAAAGCCTGGCAGAAAAGTTGAAATAATTTACATTACTGAAAGGGCATTGGATGGAAAAAGACTCCAAAGGGTTACTTCAAAACTTATCTTGTTATGGAATAATTCAATTTCATGTCTAAGAAAATAGTTTGTGCCAGGGACCAAAAGCAATATCCTTCCCCTCGTACTGTGAAGGTCTGGGAAAAATACATATCCTATAATAATTCAGAAATAATTTAGTACTTTTGTCTTTGAGCCTCCCTCAGCTGATCAGATCATTCTCAAATGCGTTGAGGAAAACTAGTCCACAAATGGTGCAAACACCTTCATATCAGAAACCAATCAGTCAGCATTACTGAAATTATCCCTCTCATCTATACAGATACTTAGTGATGGATGTTTACAGACAAGTAGACCAAAATCTCAATTTAAATGTCTTCATAATGCAGGTAACCGAGATGTATTAAAAACCTGAAGTTAATTAAATATCACTTTTTCCTATGCAGCAACTTCATTAGAGTTTGCAATTTAGAGAAATGAAACATTTCAGATCCATTTAAATAAGAGCTAATTCAGCTCTGACACCATATTTTTTATAAACCTTAGTAAAAAAAGCTAAAATAAACATACCTTACAGTATCTATGGACCTTGATATTGTGCTTCACCAGCTACTGCTTTCAGCTGTTCACTAAATCTCACAGTGATTCCAAACTAAATGTGAAATACAGTACCTGATCTGGAAAGCTAGTATTTTATACACAGAACCACTGAGCAATAAGTCTCTTCTTGCACAGCATTTTGGAGAAATTACAATGCATTAGTATATGCATTCTAGAAAAAAAGGTGTAAAATTGATAGTCTAGAAAATATCCCACATAAAATATCAAACTAGATTTGCAAAAAAACAGAGAAAAGTTTCCATGTAAAACTATGTCCTATAAACTTCTAGATGAAGGTGAACCTTCACCTGAAAAAAAACTGTTCTGTCAATAATATGCCAGCATTTGCTGCAAACAAGCACTTAGAAAGCAACCCTAGTTTACTGCCAATATAGCCCTGGGTTTTTTATTCTAACATTTTATGAGGATGAAAACACTGTTTGAATGTCAAAGCTTTTGATTTGGGGAAAGAGTATAAAAGACTCTGGAAGCTAATGCCTGTACAATTATTTTATAATTTGCTTATGCATGTCAGTGTGGTCGTGAGTCTTTTTATTAAGATGTCTCTGTACCTGAAATGTCCCACTTGTGTGTCAGTTTTTTTCTCTTCATAATGATCTAAATTCTCCATAATACTGCAATATGACTCAATAACTCCATCAGCAAGTGGAGATTATGATGTTCTGTTAGCATTATAATGTATGGAAAGATAAAATAATTTGTATTTTATTATATGCTTGAAGGTATTCAACGGAAAGGCCTTTACTAAATGTTGAAATGTTCTGTTTCTCTAATCTTTAAATAGGTGAAAAAAAAAAAAAAAGGATAGGCTAATTCTTCTTTCACTGGAAATACAGAATATTCACATCAGCAAAGTTGCCAGAAGTGCACTTGCACTCTTGCTCAAAACATAGAACCAGTTTGCAAGGCCTAAAAACCCCACATGGAATGCTTCCCTTTGAAAGAATCACAACAACACATATGGAGTGATGTTCACATAAAGAATTAAGAACAAGAAGACTTCAGGACCAGCAAACCTTTCATGTTCTGTGCTTTGGTTTTTCTCCAGAGTGCCAAAGACCCTGGGATGGAGTTCCAGCTCACGGGGACTTTCCCCTGTCTTGCTGCCCCCAGTGAAATCTGGCTCCCAGGAACTATTAATTCCAAAGAGCCCATACACTGGTAGGGTTTTACCTCAAAAGCAAATACTTTCCAGTACTGTTTTCTAGCTAACTAGAAGAGTGGACAAGTGTGCAGATTTTATTTGAAATATGGGATAAACCTTGCTGCTGTGGAGCATTTGTTTTGGTACCTCTGCAAAACCATTCGTCACAGCAGGAGAGGTGCTAACCCCATTGTGTTAGAAAATAATTTGATTCAAGTCACTTGATATGGAAACATCCTGAAGTGACAAATCAAGCTTTAGGCACTGCATCACAAGATGGAAATGGTGAAAAATGTATCTGGAAGCATGGATTCCAGCTTCTGGGCAGTAACATGAAAGAAGTCCAGTAAGGAGATGGTACTTTAGACAAGAGCAAGTGTATTAACTGAGTGATTCCATGCTTTTGACACCAGTCTTTCAACTTAGACATCCTTATTTCAGGAGAGGCAGGTAAAAATATCTCAAAATAAAGACTGAAGAAAGCAACAGTTATTGGAAGTCACAGGCAACACCATCTGCTTGCTATGACTGGGATCTGACATTAGCACCTTCTTCCTCCTTCAGAGTATTCCTTCCATGCACACCACTGATGTTCAATCAACTAACTAGTTCAATTATCCCAATCATTTTAAGCTACTTACTAATGCAACTAAGGAAATTTTACTTCTTACTCAGATCACAATTCAACATGCAAACTTCTTTTCAGGTTCTTCCACATCCCCACTTGCTACTTCCCAGAAGCTTTACAGAAGTCTCTCTTCATACACCTTCAACCACACAGCACGTTTCAACCCATACCTGGAATCACTAGGCAAGCTCTTCTTTGCCAACAAGGTTCTTGTGAGGGACTATAAAAATAGTTCTCTTAAATGATCATGGGCAGGGTAACATTTTTTCCTCACAGATGCATCAGTTCTGTTAAGTTGCTTGCTGAAATAGATGCCTTATGATTTTAGTAGTTACAAGCTACACAGCTTGTTCCTCCAAACAGAGGGAAGATCTTGGTTTGCAGACATTTGGAAGTTGTGATGACATGATGATTGATTGATTTAAAACTGTTATCTGAGGTTGCTATTCTATAAGAGACTCGATACAGGCACATTCAGCACATTCAAGTGTACTTTTGGGGAGCTCTTTGAAATTTATTCAATTTAATATGGACATACAAAGCTGAACAGCCCCTGGGCAGTGCTATGGAATGGTTGTGTCAACAGGAACTTGTTCATGGACCCACAACACGCAAAAATATGTTTGCTGGGAAGTTCACCTTAAGCAGTAACCAGCTAAGGAGAGGACTAGATGATCTTCTAGGTCCCTTCCAACCCGTAATATCTATGAATCTATGAAAGTTACCACAGACATGGGTTCTTGGGATTCAATTGTTCTTGAGTACATGATTCAGCTGACTTCATGCTCATTATCTTGCTGATGAGGGTACACGATGCCTTGTCCTGAAGAACAGGACCACTCTCCAGACAACAAAAACCCCACGACAGACTCAGTGCTAAACACAGATCCACTGGACTGGATTCAGGTGATAAACCCATTTCAACATCTAAGTTAAGCACTTGGTTTAGGCTCTAATAGATTCTTTCATACTCTGCCTTCTTTGATCCCAAGTATCCTCTAGCTACTAACCTTGAAAGTAGCACATAGATTAAATTCTGAATGATATACTTAAGTGAGTTGCTGTTAGCAATGTGTTATCGTGTGATGCTGGAGCCTATGAATTCTTTCCCTTGTCAATGACAGCTCAGTGATAAACTTCCCTCTCAGCCAAAACATCCCCCTGATGCACCTTATTTTCCCATTTGCTTTTATGCTTAACAAAATGTCATGCAGATGCAAACAAACAGAAATATATTGCATCAAATATTACTCACACTAGCATCTTTTTAACAGACAATGACAGACAAGAGATATATTTGTTTGGAAAAGGCAAGAAAATCTCAATGAACCACCTTGTTCATCTTCAAGCTTAGACCCCTAGAACAGACTGCATACTGAGATTCCTTCTCTCCCCATACTTGCAGCTCTACAATAATGTATTTATATATACATAATATTTCTATTTTACACTTTTTTTAAAGCCATTTTTACTGCCTTTTTTTTTTTTTTTTAATTTTAAGCAACTGTTTTCCTCCAGTAACACCCTTCTGACCAGAAAGGTTAAAGAATCAGGAGGATTTTTAAAGCTGGTATGGAAGACCTCACAGAAAGCATGCAAGAGCCCTGTTAATTAAGGTAACTGCTGCAGAAAAGTGTGTTATGCTGCCTCAGCATCATAGAGCTGACCCAAAAAAAAAGTTGTTTGTTAAGCCCTCTAAGCTCTGTGTAAATTATAACAATAAAAGACCAAGTCGAATCATATTTAAAACACAAGTTTAAGCATATTTTTCTTCCCCATAAAAAGAAGTGGAAGAAAAAAAGGGATACAGAACCTTGGGAGCAAAGAGAAGAATATCACTGTTCAGTAAGCTCATCACACAGATGCACATAGACAGCACTGTATGAAGCACTGCAATAAAGCTGCAGAACACCTCGTTCTGTACTGTTAAGAATAATGCCAAAAAAAAAAAAAAGGCAATAATATCATTCTCTACCAGCAAAAACAAGAAACATCAATAACCAAGACATGTTACATAGTACAGGCTACAATAAATATTTTCTTTGAACAAATCTGTCAAGCCCACATTGGAGTTTTTATGTAGGATAGAAGAAATACTATATGCACAGAAATGATTTGTTTCAAGGGGCCATTTATTAAAGTGGGTCAATAATCCCATTTATTGCTTACTGTTCCTCAGCCTCTCTGGAGTATTTAAGTGGTGATCTTAGTGTTCAACACACTCACCTGCACACATGCCAGATATCTACAAGCACAATGGAAAGAAAAATCCAGGTCCTCTGATAACTCAATTGCCTTAACCAAGAGTTTTCTTTCTCTGTGCTGTATTCACATGTATGCACCCAGAAAAGGTACCCTCACAGAATAAATAGTGATATACATGCCCCATTTCCAGATGAACCTTAAGACTACTTAAGGATGTCTGCTATGCTTCATTTGCCATGCTGTCCAGCCTATGAGATCAAAGTAATATCACACCTTCTCAAAGGTTTTAAGAATATGAGCCTATTACAGCATGGAAAAAATTAGGTATTAAAAGAAGAAAGTACAACAGAAACTCCTAAGAAAAGAAAGCAACTTATAAATGAATCATTCAGCAGTATTCATACCTTCTCCCAGACACAGCCTTCCCTCTGGAATACACACAACTGTGTGAAAAGGCAGAGTGTTATATTTTCAAACAGCTCTTATTAAAAGCACAAATACAAGTAAAAAGCTGCAACACGACTGTATTTTAATCCTGCCATACTATTACTCCTGAGACAGACAAGCTATGGGAGGCTGTGAGGAGGAGGGATGCTTTCCAGCTGGCATTCCAGTTAGTCAGTAGGTATTCCAGCATTGAATCTAAGAGCTCTAATGTTCATTAGAGAAACACAGGGTCAAAGAGCAAGCTGAGGTTGCAGATCAAGAGAAACCTTGTCCACCTTACTGCTGGCTACAGCCCTTCTACCTTTATCTCCTGTACCTTGAGCTACAGACTGCTGCCCAGCTATTGTGCTTATTCTGATCATCCAACCTTTTCCTAAGTCTCTTCAGCACACTGGGTTTCTAAAAAGACTACTGTGGTCCCCTGGTCATGAAATTATTTCCACTAGCTTTGACTCAGTTGTCACTTCAGTACATAGAGCAGCATTGTAACGAACCTCATTACCCATGTTCATCTCCCACTGGAAAAAAAAAAAAGCAGCAACAAGCTCTTAAACCAGCATCTGAATATTAGAACTAGAGAAATGAAGCTGAAGAAACTCTTCAAGAGCAGCATAGACAAGGTGCAAACTACACAATGGTTATTGGAAGCTCTCTGAATTATAGGGAATCCTATACTAAAAAATAACAAAAAAGGAGTATTCTGCTTTTAAGCAAGTGTCCACACATACACAGAATCCAATAAAAAAAGAAAAAGGGCCTTGCTAATACACTGGAAATGTGTATGAATCTGAGAATCAGCCTCATGCAAGCAAATGTTGGTACCCTAGAGTAATAAGAAATTATTTTACAAAAAGAAATTAAGCTAACGAATGGCCTGAAAGGACTGACAAAATTTATTCACTTATTTGGCATAAACGCCCAAAGAGCAGCCAAAAAGGCTGGCTGGCCGAAGAGATACATATGTTCCCTTTGACACCAGCTCCAGTCTGTTGCCAGCACTAAAACCAGACTGTCACTCAGTCACACTTATCAAAACACCCTCCTCACACAGCCACGGTTCCATGAAAGAAAGAAATCCACAAATATCTGATTTTACATTAAAAGCCTAATTACGCTCACAAAATACTTCTGGCAAGTATTACAATAATACTCTGGGCTTCCAGCACTTAAAGTACTGGAACAAACTGACAGCTTCAGAATTCCTATTCCACTCAGAAATAGATTACGTTCTTATTCAGTGAAAAATGACTTGGTTTTGGTACTGAGGGTGGGGTAGGTCTCAGGCTTATCCTCTTCTGTCCACCATGCTTCATATCCATTTTTCCCTGTCTCCCTCTCCATATTCTACTTGGTGAATCCCACTTCCACTTCTGCTCCTATTAAATCCATGGCTGAGTGCAGTTAAGGTGTGAGGACATCAATGATTAACTCCACCGCCCTCTTTTGAGCAAATATGTTCCTAAACCTAAACACATGGTCTTGGATAAAACCTCCCTTGATTGCAAATATTTGAACTATTTCCAGACAGGGGCCATACTCATCTGAGCAGTTTACAACTAGAGACTCCAGTTGCTGCAAAATGTGTAGGTCCCTCAGCAATCTGTGGTTTTCATCCTTTGAGTTGCACTTTGCCTTTTCAGCAGGATTATTTGGAAGAAGAGTGGTGCTCAGCATGAGTAAAAGGCAATACTTTGGACAATACCTATATTTCACTGCTCAGGATGGAGAAGTTACTTTAACTGCATTAAAATCCACAGGTGGCTGAACTATTATCCCATCTTTACAAGAAACATAATATACACAGCACGTTGTGTATCTGAGTACTTTGTTATTTACATGACACAATAAAAGTAAGCTAATGATTTGGTTTTTTTCCCAAGACAGCACAACATACCAAGTCAGAATTAAACTGGAACAATAGCCAAAATATTGTTTAAATTAAGAGTTTTAACAAGATTTTGAACAAGATGCTTCTTAAGCTGATGTGTCCTAGCTGAAACTGAAGGACATAGTGACAGCCTCTGTATCCTCTTTCAGCATGTAGACAGAGATATAAAATAGCTCATCTCTTTGACTAGCTGTTCTAGACAGAGATTTAACAGTGAAATGCCTGCTGCTGCCCAGCTCCAGGTAGCTGGATTTCTGTAAAGCATTAGGGCTGCTACTGTCACTATCATATAAAATGTATTAGAGCATTACACACCTAAGCATTGTGCTGGAGCACACTTCATCCACTGAAACTGGAACGTTGGCTCTTTGATGTTTCACTAGAAACCAATTATATGTCTAGTTCCATACAAAAAATATCTAAATGACTTCAATTATTTACTGTTAAAAAGTGTGCTAGAAAGTGTCCAAACTACAAAGAGAAATATTACTATAAGATTACTATATGACACCCAAATCCATAACATAGACCTGTATGAGACAGTCTAGCAGCACTTCATCAGCCAAAGAATTTGCATGTTGGAAATTGCTAAGGCAGGCAGAATGTAATGCCTGATGAGAGCTGACAGGCAAAGGATTAACAAGAATAGAGACAAGTAATTCCACCCTAGGTTTTACCTGCAGCTGACACAGGTAAAAGTATTTACTGAATTACTCCAAAGCAGAGGAGAGTGACAGAGTCCTCCACCTGCCTCACATCAGCTCAGCACTGTTTGATAGCTCTTGGCACCTGGTGGCATCCTGGATAAATCCGAGATGGGATTGCTGTATCACTCCCATAGAAGAAGGAATTAGCTTTAAGCAGGTGAAATGCAAACTGACTTTACAGTCCCTCACAGTGGGATTGTGAGATTGAATATGGATGTAAACCCGTATACTGACAATACTTTGGATTACATCACTGCACTTCTTTCTTGGGACAATGGAGGAACAGTTAAGCAACTTGTTGGAGAATACAGAACACTCCCCTCACAAGGAGTCCCAGCACTCAGGCTCACTGGCACTGGGCTTTCCTTGGAGCATCACCCTCTCATTCCCTAGGCTATCTGTGTGCACTAGTGAATATTCATTTTTCTGATTCCCGGGACTACAGCAGGTTTTAGTTTGCCTCTGGATCAGAGATAAAATTTCTGAATAGAGCTTTGTAGCTTGGAGTGTTTAGTTTTCCTGTAACATCATTACTGAGCTAGCTACACACATCCTAGGACATCAATTCCAGATATCCTGCCAAAGATCAGATGAGATCCAAAGGACTGCATTCATTAGCTGCCAAAAAAATGCTGGGGGGGAAGGGATAGAAAATTGCCTACATCTGTGACAGTGGAAAGAAGAAATACAACATACTTAAATATGAAAATACAAGCAAATATTTACACAAGTTAAAAATGAGCGTAGCAAAGCAAATTTTATTTTGCAAACACAAATACGCTTGCTGAATACTAGAGGGAATGGACTTTGGAACAAAAGTCTTACAAAAGCACTAAAGGAATATTGTCACTTAATATTTAGGTAACATTTTCATTTGCTTACTTTTGTACTGTGTTCTTGTAGTTCTCTCCCAGGAAGAATGTGAACTGCTTTTTCTTGATTGTTCCATTATAGTGCCTGAATATTCTGTATTCTCTACAGATGGAGCTGTGTATTAACAGAGCTGGGTTTGTACAAACAGCTCAATCAACGTACACAAGGATTAATCATCATATGCCTGATTTCCCATAAATGCTGGGGAGAAAAAAAGGGGTTCACAAGAGCTGTCTGTTTTTCAACCTCTTGAGATGCTTGGACCTTCCGTGGAGTTTAAAACATTTTCTCTTTTTACTGGTTGGCACCCACCTAAGTATCCTGAAAGTACTGTGAAAGGAGCTGGGGCATTAACCTGCTTCCTGGCATTGATTTTTTCTTATGTTCATTGTGCACGTTATAAACACACACTCCCCTTTTCAAAGTGCTCACATTCTAAAGATGCTTTCTTTTCCAGCTTCCCGTTCAAAGGAAGCATTTGATTACTGCCTGCATGGCTATACTGCTGCTCCAGCAGCTGCTCAATCCATACTGCTAGCTGAGCAGCACCGTGGATGGATCTGTGCTCCGAGTGCTTCGGAAGGAATTGTGATTGCACCATGGCTGGACATTAAAAGCAACATACATTAAGATCTCTATCTGTCTGAAGTGTGAATTATTAAAAATATACAAACATAATGGCTTTCCCCTCTGTTCTATGTACCTTTGTAAGGTTAATCTGAGACATGTAACCTCATCAATAATACAATTCCTGGAATTGGAAACAGAAGCACAATGACGATAAATGTGAAGCAAAGAAGTCAATTCCATTCTCTATGCTTTGTTCTTAGCGTGTTGTTAATTAACATTATCATCTTGTTAAAATAATGTTTGTGCTTTTAAATGCACTTATAAACCTTGAGGCTAAGGGATTTTTCAGTATGAAGAGGCCAGTCATACTCATTGCTCTCCAAATCACACTTGAAAATTTTTCTCCTAAGTTATTTAAAATTTATGGGAACTCTTTGAAAGCCATATATTAATACTGAGATGGGTAGCAGAATTTAAAGCTTTATTTTAAGTTATTTAAAAGTTTAATTTATAGAGCAGGTCAACTAACACTTCAGACAGTAAATAAAACTAGCTTAAAAGAGAACACAGCAACAGAATTTATGTTTGCTTGCCTAATGGTTTTTGTGTATGGTAAATAATTGCTTAACAGGTAAGTTTAAAAACTGAAGGGTATTTTATTTTTCTTACTAATTAATGTAATTAATTTGTTGTTTACTATTAACATTTAAAAAGAGAGGTATTTGTAAAGTAGAAGCATTATATTAGAAGCAATAGGGGACCTTCTCTATTTAAAGAAACTGAAAGGTTTAAAAGATTATGTAAACTTATTTCAGTATCAGCTAAGTGACAGGAACATGCCCACCCTTGGGACAAAAACAGGTGGAGGTTTGTTGGCTCTCTGCTACTCCCCCCTTTCCAATCCCTGTGTTGACAGCAGTTTTACTTCCTCCCCTCCAGCCCATCAGCTGTGAGCAGAGGAGCCAGCAAGCACAGAGAGGGATTTCTTTCCATATTCATCATAATCCCACACATCAGCAAGGGTAACTGGTGTAGGACTGCATACTGACACAGGAGTGCATAAAGCATCACGGACTTACTTCAAAGCTCATTCCAAGACTGGGAGACAATTTAAGGAAAGAAAAAACGAGAGGGATCTTTCAGCTAATGCATCCATGAGCTAAAATAAAGAGGGACTCTTGAAACTGTATTTAAGGTTCTCAAAAGGCAGGCAGTGCTACCCAAGCACAGGGTGGCTTGGACTACATTTGAAAAGAACCTCTGTAGAGCACAACATCCATCTGAACGACCCTTCACTGCGGCTGTATTTCCTCTCCCTCACACCCTGTGACTTCACTTTGGTGCATGAGCTCAATAAATTTCCTGCTTCAGCAGGAGGATGCAACAAGGAGCCCTGCTAACCACTAAAGTCTACATAATTAAGATCTAGCTTCCTATTTTACAAATCATCTTTGACAATCCTTAATAGCTACTTTGCGGAATAACAGCATAAATGTGACTTTTATAAATAGGAATGATCTATTTAATACCTTTTTCTTTATTAAAGCGTTTAATATAATTATAGGGGAAATAAAATTTCCCTAGTTTGAAGCTGTACATGCAGCTTGCACTCTTGAAAAGTTTGCTTCACTTAAGACTATGAAATGAAGGAGAGACCTGAAGGATCCGCCCTCTGATAATCACAAGCTGTAAACCAGCACTTGACTTCAGCTGAGCCTTAGAATTCCAGAAGGAACTTTGGACTCAGAAAAGCGAATTCGTGAAGCACTGCCCAAAGCACATACTGGATGGTGGAACCAAGTCAAAAGTGGAAAGCACATCAGTGAAGGAAATAATTACCTAGTGCGTTGTAAAGCCACGAAATGGCTTTGTGAGACCCCCGGGGATGACAAGGTGCAGTGTGACACCGGCAGGGCAGCAGGGGAGTTGGCAGCTGGACACACGTTTCCCGAAGCCCTCAAGAGGACTCCGGGCACCCCCGCGCCAGCAGCAGCCGCGCTGGAGAGCAGCGGCCTGGGCAGGCAGCGGCACCCCCGCTCCCTGCTCCCGCTCTCCGGTCCCTGCTCCCCGCTCTCCTCGGCAATAGGAACCGCTTCGTGACTTCACCTCGGGCACAGACGGAGCGCTACGTGCCTCGCTCCGCAGAGAATCCTCCTGCCACCTCTCGTTTAGCACTGTGGTGAACACGCTCGGTTACAAGGCTGGCCATTTGCTCGGGGCCCGAGGGTGATTGAGTGTTAGACATTAGCGAGGGAAAAAAGCCTCTGAGCTGAGCTGAACCTTTCCACCTTGGATCTGCAGGCGGCTCCAACTAAGAGAATGATGTTTGGGTTTTTTTTTTTCCTCCTAGGAATCGCAACTCTCTGAAATTGCTCCACAAAGAGTCTCCGAAGGACAAAACCTCAACTGTACCTGTAAAAATACCCTGGAGATAGTCCTGAAATACCTACGTATATTTACATAGACATGTGCAGATCCACTCAAGTGCCTTGCATAAAGGCATCAAAAGAACTCAGGCCTCTGTGCATTTTTAATTGACACAAATGTGGTGAATATGTGCTTATTGGTGTGATATTCATTGCTCTGCTCTCTAATGCCCTTGCTCTGAGAAAATGGAAATTTGTATTAATTAAGAAAAGTTCATTAGTTCAACAGATTCATTAACCTTTTTTGGGAAATGTACACTGAGCACCAAATTAATCAGCATCCTGAAATCAAGTCACAATTTATCTCCTGGTGTATTCTTTTTTAAATTTATTTTTTTTTCAATATAGATGTGCATAAACTCAGCATACATCATTTTCAGAATACATATTTCCTACTGAAATTCCCTAATGGCCAGCTCTCACATAAAAATACTTTTTTTTTTTTTTTTTACCTTATTTAAACAAAAGACCAATTTGAGAAACCACCTGGGATTTCAAATCTGTTTTCAGACATTATTAATTTGGAAGTATTGGGCTGTGCCCTCCTCTGACTCCAGCAGTGCCCTCTGAAGGAGCTGTCTTTCCACCAAATTAGCCCAATCCCCATTGATAAACCCCCTCAGATCTCAGTATTTCTTAATCACTTTCAGTCAAATGAGTTCATTTACCAAATCATTTTACTTGCCAGAGGACACCTGAGCCTGTGATGATGTCAGACACATTCTGCTCTGGTTTCTGGCTTCCAACAAAGCTATAGGATGTCAAGGTGGTCAGGGTGGTGATTACTGAAGTTGCCTAACTGTCCCCAGGGTATTTTATTTATATTTGTTTATAAAGACTCCACCAGATGTTACTAGTTCTGGTTTATCTTTTTTATAGCCTTTTCAATTTAGTTCATTACTGAAAAAAACAAACAGACAGGATCAGTAGATTACTTTGCCTATATTAAACTTTAAACTGACATTTTATTTGAATTTTTTTTTCTCAGTTCCATAGTTAAGGACATGGAGCTTGTGGCAGTGATTTGCTACTTGTCACGCATGTGAAAAGCTATAAAACCTTTGTTCTTCATAAAAAATAAGGGCAACAGCCTGTGGACCTAGGCAAGACAAGCCTAATTTAGGATCGATCAAGTCCTTTCAGTGGCAACATGGCCACAGATCTGCCAGGTGCCCTTGCAGCAAAGGCCAAACACATCATCATTTTATCACCACATTTGTTTCAGAGCCCCTCTCATTACTTTACAACTCCTAGTCACTAATTTTTGGCACAGTTAAACTGAGAATTAACATCGGCGTAGTTCCCTTTATCACTGCGTATTACATTTTAATATAAGAATATTTCAAAGTGATGTTGCCAGCTGCATGTAGTTTCCAAACAGCAGGAAATATATTGTGGGCAGGGAAATAAAGTCAGATTGAAAATCACTTACAAGATGAGTATCAAAGAGTTAGCACTTTAAATTACCTGTTTCACAGAAATCAGCACATTTGAATCAAACAAAAGGATCTCGGGGAAAAAAAGTCTCATCTTCAATCACATGTAACTAACATTTAATTTTCTGTTTCAAATGAGTTTCATTCTGAGGGTCTTCTATAGCAAGATCCCAATTTAAGAAGAAACATTAACTCATTTTCAAATAAAGAGGTATTGTAACTGCCAGATCAGCACCAGAAATAACTGACCCTTAATTGTATTAATTTTTTTAATTGTTGATAGATAAGGCATGTAAGTCACTAATGCTGTTCCGTTACGGTGTTTTATTGGTTTCTTGTTCCAAGTAGTTCAGAAATATACTTAAATTGGCATCATCATGTTTTATCTACTCTGTTAGGAGTAGACTGTGATAGTCAGAGGTGTCTGTGTTTGGCTTTACCATCCCCAAGGACACAAAGAGTCACAAAGGACACTGTGTGGTCCCAAAGACTGCACAAAACCCAGAAATATTCCCAAAACTGCCATCTCAATTTTTTTATTCTTCCCCTTTCTCACCATTACCTCATTCAGACCTGGTTAAAAAGCAGTGCATATGCTTCAAGGCTTACACACAAAGTGTGTGAATTACTTGGGATGAATATTCTTAAACGGGTAAATTTCCTCTATAATTTTAGAAGGGAGCTCATTATGAGCTGTTTAATCATAATTAAGATTGTCTCAGATATAGTCATGTCTCAGGCCAGAACACAGATCAAACCCAATCTACACTGCTCTCAGTTACCACTGATGTGTGAAACTGGTAACAGATTTTGCTCAAGTTTACACTTGTCTGCTCACAGATATGGTGGCTTCATTAGCACACAAGACATCATTCTACACGTGACCTATTACATACATTTCCTCAGCACAGGCCACATTTGCATTGCTTTCCTGTGCTTTATTTCCACACCTTTTTACATAGTGTTAAGAACAGTACATTTTCCAGTGTCATTATTCACATCAGCTCCAAAACACTAAGATGATCATATTTGGAGGGGAGAAATTCTTGTGAAAAAAAAAAAATAATTGT
>JAOEGS010009930.1:151691-171952 GCA_025447755.1 Corythornis vintsioides | reverse complement strand
CATAAGATATATTTTCCTCTTTTAGACAGAGCTGGACAAACTGCCTGTTAGTGCTGTTAGAAGTTGCTCTTCATTTAGACAAAATCAGGCACAGCACTCGTTCCTAATTTACCATGTAGCCACAATCTGCTCAAACCTTATCAATAAGCTGAGGCACAATGAGAGAATTGCAACCAGATGTTTTTTCACACAGGGATTAATAATCATGGTATTTCCTCAATTTCAACACCTTTTTTTTTTTTTACCAGCTGAGGTTGTGAACCACCCAGCAACTGGAAAGTCAAACCACCACGGAGAGATCCAACTGTAACAAACCATCCAGATCTGAATAGACTCTGCAAGTCAGGTAAAGTTTATTAAAAGCTTTAAACATTTCTAAATCTCCAGGGAAGCATGACTTTAATGCACAGCATTTAGAGGTAAATCACTGGTGTAATAGAGAGGCTCCTTCCTGCAACCTCCCGGGACCAGAAGACTGGCTTAGACTATGAACTCCTTTATCATCCTCACACTAATTGTAGCACATCTTGAAATTATTAGATCTATTGTTAGAACAGGCCTTGTCAGCAGCTGGGACACGGTGATTAATAGAAATTTCTCTTTAATTCCTTAGAATGTAGAAGTCTAAAGTCACAGTTGAGCCCTGGACCCCAATTATTAGGTGATTAATGAAATTATAATTGCCACTCTTGCGTTCAGATTCATCACTAGGTTTACTATTAATCATGAAAGTTAAAGCACAGGATAAAGAAAATATTTTACAAGTGCTATGCTATGGATACATGGAAGAAGCAGAAATGGGTCAGGAAAATATTCTCCAATGAACTAGGCTGGAGAAAATGTGTATTATTACCAACAACTTAACAGCACTGCTGGTTCAAGTGAAGGTCAGAGTTGCTAGTAGGAATCACTTTCTGCCTGATAACAACAGCAGCTACCACCTCAGAGACCACCTGGCCATCAGGGTAAAAGAATCAGTTCTTAGTATCCCTGTCAGTTAACCTAAATAATAGGCTTCTCTTCTGAGTTTTAAGAATGTTTCTTCTAAAATCATTCAATACAGAGACACACAGACATTGTGTGTGCCTGTCTGTGTGCACAGGCAGTCTGCAAGATTGGATCTACCCTCCAGACATCACATACCCACACCACACTGTCAATCAGGTGATAGAGCAGATGATCTCTAACACATCCCTCCCTTCCCTCTCCCCAGCACTTCTACTCACTGAAATATGGGTCACATTTTCCAAGCTTGATTCTATCCCAAAGACAACTCAAAGTGGCCAACACTGTTCCGACAATTAGGAATTAAATGAATAATTATTCTGTCTATAAAATATACATTTGAAAAAGGAAACATTTAGAACTGTTTTAGCCCTGTAGCATTTGTGTCAGGAAAGGTCAGATCCAAGATTTTGTTTTCCCTTCTTGACTGATCAGATTTTACAGAAAGAATAATTAGTTTTTTTCACAGATCAAAAAACTATGCAAAGGAAGGAAATGAAATGCAGCTGAAGACTGAGGCTCCTTTGGCATGAAGGGCACAATAACCAACACTCCTGAGAGTGGAGAAGGGAAGGAAGGGAAGGAAAGGAAGATGGGAAGGAGGAAGGGAAGGAAAGGAAGATGGGAAGGAGGAAGGGAAGGAAAGGAAGATGGGAAGGAGGAAGGGAAGGAAGATTTCCTTGGCTGCCACAAACCAGTCTGCACCATCAAGCCAAAAATGGACAGAGAAAGGGAGAGGACTTCACCCTTCCCCACCGTGCAGCCTCTGCTCTTCAGCACTGTGACATGTTTGTGTACACTTGCAGCTCCTGGTGTAATGTAAATGACTATTTACTTTGCACTGATCTGTATCGGGTGAAAAATCACTGTAATTTAGATCTCGTTTGTTTATAAAATAAATTATTTGTTTATACTGAACTTGATGCTTTACCTCAGCTACTTGAAATTTCATTAAATAACAAATCACTTGCAAGACCATGCCTAGGCAAGTCAGACACAGCAAATCTGCCACACATGCCCTCTCTGGATTAACATCCAAAGCGCACAAGCACTTTACCGTGTTTACCGGCAGAGTGAAATCATTTCTGTGATCAGACATTTCTGAGTACGTCTGAAACTGATTGCAGGGGCTTTTTATTTTTTTTTTTCAGTGCCCATTTAAGCAAGCATTGCTCAACTCCCATCCTGCCAGGTTTCAAACAGGAGGCAGGTGGGAACAGCTACGTTAATTCCCATGATGCCAAATTTCAGTCTCCTGGGGAGAACAGCTAACTGAGCTTCAATGCAATTCAGCTGAGCACATGCTGAATTGTTTAACAGGATAATGAGGAACTACAGTGCCTGAGACAGTAGGAATAAAGCACTGTGGAGTTACACTGCCCTGCTCTATCAGGTGGTTGTGTCAGCTAAGGCACAAGCTCGAGGCTGAACATCAGCCACAGCAGCTGGGGTGCACCCAGCAACGTGGACACCAAGCACCTCACAGCATCTCAGCTGGATGGGTGTGAAAAAGAGAGCATTGCAGAAGTTTACAGCAATAAAGAATATTATCAATCACTCCATCCTATTTATTTCTTACAAAGCAGTAAATACTATTATGAAATCTTGTTAAGAAATTGGATGCTACTACTTCTCGTTCCTATCTGGAAGCTAACAGATCTAGCTGTAAATTGGGTTACAAATCTGGCAGAGGACTATGGCTGTTCTCCTGGAAATCTCCACATTTCTCCTACTGTAAATTACAACAAAATTGCCTTTCCATAATTTCTGAATCCGAGAACCATATACCAGATACTAGAAAGCTTTTGACTTTCTAAACCAGTAATAATGCTAAAAAACAAGCAGCATTTATTTATTTTGTTTTCTGATTTTCATAGCAGAGTAAAATATTCTGCTCATTCCCTCCCAAGTTTTAGTTTAGTCACTATTTCACAATAAAGTAAAACAGCATCACATAAATGCTAGGAAAGATTTTTAAAGCCAGATAAAGTTCTGATAATTCATTTCTAATGGTGAGAAGACATTTAATGTGTTAATATTTAGTCAAACAATGCAGCGTTTTAATGAATTTCTCTTCCAGTAAAGCTCACAAATTTTCATACTTTGGGAAAGTAACTGTTAGTGTTTAATGTGCTAGTGGACATACTAAGAATCTAAGAATTAAGAATCTCTCAGACTGCTGTAAATACTCCCATCAAACTTCTCCCAAACATACATAGCACTGCTAATCACAAGAACAGCAGAGCTATTTTACAGATACAATCACAAAATACAATTTACTCTCCAGAAACAGCAACCTCTTTGCATAGGTTAATCACATCCATAAAAATATGATCCTCCAGATATTACGCTCTGGATTTCTTAGAAAATTTGTAATTGTCTGAATCATTGACCTACTGAGGGTTCTCTTTCCAACATGAGCAGCTAGTAGTTGGATAAATTATTTGTGGCTGCTGGTTCGTAGTCCAAACAACACAGTGTGGTAGGTGTGGATTGAGTGCAAGTAACCAGGTGATTACAAAAAATAAGCTAGCTAGCTAACTGGGTATTTGGACATAACATAGAAAGGTGTACTTAAAAAGCAGCCCAAATTCAATAACTTCTTGAATAGATTCACTCTGGGGAAACAGTGGCTTTCTAAATAATACAGCACACATTATAAAGGGTCACATTTCTACTGGCTTTAACACACCCAGGAGGGAAACTACAGTAGTTGTCTTTGATCTATTGGCCTATATTAAACAGTGATGTGCTGGAGCATTGGGAAATGTCCTAATTTATTCCTGGAAAATATGCATGCATATTGTCAGATGGAACATCCTTTATAGAGCAGTGGTCTATTATGTGGGAAGGATTAAAAAAAAAGTAAAATGAACCAGAGAAGTATGTCAGCTGTCCACAACTGAACAGAATGGCTGGCTAAACTGCTGAGAAGCAATTTTGATTGAACTTCTTTGGATCTAGAAATTCACTTTTTTGTCTACCAAAATGATCCTTTTTAAACTCAGAGCAAAATTAAAAAAAAAAAAAAGTACATAATAAGTAGGTAACTTCAGATCACAGACACTACACAAAGGAAAATAAGGTTTCCCAATAGACATTGAAGTCTGTTGGTACTGACAAAGAACAGAAAATGATCATCACTCCTGAATCAACACCCAGGTTTGCAGGACTTGTCCAGTAGACTTTTGGGTTTGGGGTCCAAGGTGCAACAGAGAGAATGTCCCTATGCAATAGTAGGATCTTCATTCAGATTTGAGAAGACCTGTAGAAACTTTACATCCCTGTATCTGATGGTAGTGGTCACAAACCTCCTGAATTTTAGAGTACTATAAATATACCAACTATTCAAACTACACTGAACTCCGTTCCCATTCCAGTATATTTAAGACCTTTGTTAACAAGCACTAATTAAAATGAAAGAAAAAAAATGAAACAAACCAAAAACCCCCACCAAATATAACTGGCAAAGAGATACAGCTCTGTTCTCCCACACTAGATATGTCATCCTTTTTCACTTTTTTTCAGAGCACGAATAGCAAACAGAAGAAAAAAAAAAAATCTTTTCCCCTTTGCATTTTCTAAAATTGAATTTTCCCTCTTTGCTCAGATGCTCAGACTGCACTGCAGCATTACAGGCTGACAATACTTTACTGTAACGGGAAATGTTGTGCATCTGTTTCTAATCAGAAGAATTTAATAATATTCCATCAGTGGAGGCAGTTTGCATTTAGACCATCACATTTATTTTATTTTTTTTATAAGAAAGCAGTGTGAATATTTGCTGCTGGCCAGAGTAGCCGTGGACATGAATAGCAGTCTAACAAGTCTCCCTCTGCATACAAAACACTCATCCCTGGGTACCAGCTGAAATTCTAATCAGAGTTCCCTCTCAACACAGATATTGTAGGTGTGCTGTGCTAGTCATTTCTGTTATTATAAACGACCTTTCAGGAATTGAAAAAATTGTAGCTTGTCAGTTGAGACTTGTAATCGTTATCCATTCAGCTAAAGGATTTAACAGGCTGCCTCGTAAAGGGAGAAAAAAACAGATTCCCTTCTCACTAATCTCAGCAAGACAAGTGGTCTAAATTAACAATTACCTTTGACATTGAGGGAGATTTCTAATAACACTGTATTAGGATGGAAGTCGGGATATTCTGATGGGAATTTAATAACCATGATCGGCCGTGGCCGGAGCAGAACACGTGCAGCAGCAGCTGCCTCTCCTGCCCCTGATGCACCCAGTGAATCCCCCTTTGGGGGCCACCTGGTCACACATTGAGTGGAGGCCACTTGGCCACACTGAGGGTTCAGGGGGAACATGAAATAACAGAGAATATAACAGGTACATAGCCCAAAGCAAGGAGAGGTCGAGATAAATCTACTATAGAGACACAAGCTGTTTAAAGTTCTGTGTGACCCAAGAGGAGTTCCAGTGCCTGATGGTGATACTGCAGTCTTAAAGGGAAAATTATTTTAATATAATCCCTTATGATAACTTCAAATTGCTTCTTTAAATGCAACAAATAAGATAGTGTAAACTTTTGGATCTTTAACTAGGTATTTGTACATGAAATCTGTGTAACACCCTTGTTGCCTTCTTTTCACAAAAGGGTAATCTACTCGTATTCATGATCTAAAGTATGAGTTACATTATTAACACTTCAAAATATTCAATAGCCTTTCTAGATGATAGCCTACATTAGACAAACATTCAGGAATCATTCACAGTGCAAGCAGATCAACTATGAGATAAGCAGTGAGAAAAGGTAATAAGGAACATGATTAATATTCAAGATCTGGTACTGCCCTATGGGGGAGGAAAAAAAATAAGAAAAAAGAAAGGAACCAACTGTTGACCATAGACTTGAAACAATAAATCATCTTCAAAACAAACCAGAGAAACCTAAACTGTCTACAAGTACCTCTGTTCCTAATGATTATTATCAAATCTTACTGTTCTCCAGGGAGGGTCTCGGCCACTGAAGTTGAGCAGAGCACTCAGAGCAGATCCTCTGCTCTCCTGTGGTTCTCCTGCTGCTGTCAAAGCACGTTGAGATCACACTGCCCACTTGGTCATAAAATCAGAGGTACCTTCTCTTCACACGAAGCACTTCATACTCTAGTAAGCATTACAAAAAGTACCAAGTGCTCTAGGAAGAATGGCTGTGTAATAAAAGTATAATTGAAATGGCTCTGCTGCTGCCTCATTTCATCACTCACGCTGGCCTCTGCTTGTTAAATTTTAAGATCTCTTGGGAAAACAGTGCATAATATAACTACACTCCAGAGTGTCAAAACAACCACTGCCATGATTTATCTCATGCATAACATCAAGGATCTATTTTAAAGTAAAAATTTCACCAGTAAAACAAGCCCTTCGACTTTCACACATCCCTTAATTTAAAAAGGTGGGTTAAAAATTTTGAAGGAACTTGTCTGCCTTTCAGGAACATTTGAGTCTCCTTACTCTTTTGCATATCCAAACTCATTATAAGAGGAAAAAACTAACATTGATTTCTTGAACAAAGATTAGCACAAGAAAACAAAATTTAATCAACAAGGCAACTCAGAGAAGAACAAGAATTCAAGCAAATACAAAATCCAATGAAAAAAAATTTAAAGCAAGTATTTCTATGTAATCTCTTAAATTATCCAGGGTTCCACTCAACACACAGGGATTCCAAATACTTCTGGGTACCACACACTGACATTTGCAGGAAAGGGTAACTGTATCCCCAACAAATATTCTCCTCCTCCCATGCTGTGCTCTCTTAGGCCACCTCCCAGCCGGCCACTCTTCCCACGAAACCCTCTGAAGTTGGCCTTTTAAACTACAGATTTACTAAACACACTGAAGATGAGATTTTTAACAGTGTTATGTTTCTCAATTCTGCTTTCTTTTCTTGTCAAAGCCAACTTGTCATTATCCTGACTTGATCTTTCTTATGCCAATAAGGATTTTGTTACCCACCTTCAAAAGAGGTAGGAACCTACACCTGCTGTGGAAGAATTAAAGCTCTCTTTAGACAAAAAACATTTTGGATCTATACACATTATTCCATTCTCACACATCTTCTGTAGGGATAATATGACATCAAATGGGCTGTTACTGTTCTTGTAGGTAACAGAGGAGAGAGATATCTGTGTTTCTGCACCTCCTTGCTACCTTCACCAGCATCTACAATTAAACTAGAAAAGCCTTAAAACCACAATTTTAAACATTCCTTCTACCTCACACCCTGATGCAGCAGATAAGGTGAGCACAGAATATTTCTCATTTCTAAGGAAAACTACCACATACACAGCAGCAGTGCTCTCTCTTAATTGGCCTGGCTGGCCAATTTGGCTGGCCTTAATTTCCCCATAAAGTCTGCCACAGCCATACGATGTTACCTATAGGAAACACACCATCAAATTTATTTTGTCTAGTTGCAATTAACAGTTGCTTCCTTCTACTGCACAGAAAAGCCTTGACTGCTCTGTAGTAATGCCCAGAAGTCAGTAGTAGGCCATATAACATACAATATTACTTTTTGCTTTCTGTTCCAATAGCTTACTGCAGCCACAGAAGATTGATCGTCTCCAGTATGCTTTTATTCAGAGGCAATTTTTCCTTTGTGTTAGGAAACTGTTGCTAACTCAAGGCAAGCACCTCGACAGCAGAATGTTCAGAAGAATACTCAAATAATGATTTGAGCAAGTACTTTTCACACCCACCTGTCCTCATCCCATAAGAGCTGACCAAAAGGTCAGAGCAGGCTCAGAAGTGACCAAAGGCAGTTTCCCTTCTGGATCCCAGAGCTGCCATTATATTCAGTGCTCTGTAGCCACTGCAGCCACTTTTGTGTGTCAAAAGCTCAGATGCTGTGTGTGCCATGATACCCCAACACTGTATCTCAGAGGAAGAACAGCAAGAGGACACAAATGACAAGAGAGATTAAATCATCTTTTTGAAATATTCACCGACAGTAGGAGTAGATGTGTCGTTGGGGTTTTTTTGGTCTTTGTTTTACTGCTTCTTCCTTGGAGATCTATAAAGTGTAACCTTTAAGTTATGAACCCTGCTCATCACTTAGCACCCCTCAGTTTATTCTGGCATTGACTGGCATACAGAGAAAGGCTTTTCCTAGGCACGGAGGGGACAGCAGGCTGTCACAGGGAAATTTGGTTACCAGCTCCCTTTCATTCTACCAGTGAGTGCTGATCATTAGTCCTCAGCCCTCAGAAAGTGGCAGAACTGTCAAATAACAGTCAGTTCAATGCATAAGGAAACATGCAATTGAAGCCCTGCATCTCCGTGCTGTTAAAACACCCTGTCTGTTCTCCCTATTTTCTGTATACATTTAAACAATTTAAACCTTATAGTCTAAAGCAGATTGGGGAAGTAGAAATCAATGGGAGCTTTGTTACTTTAAGAAAGCAATTCTGAAGAGTCTGAAATATTGTCTCCTTACAACTTCAGTTTGCATTTTTATGCAATTGTGTGAATTCTTTAGTTGTATAGAAAAACAAACAGCACAACAAAAAACAAATGAAGGAGCTGCACAATGATCCCTATAGAATGAAATTAATCACAGTTACCTGATTTCCACTTTGCATAACCAGTAATGTTCATTATCTAGCTAAAAAAAACCAAATAAATATATAGGGTTTTTTAACTGTTACTGAATCTCAACTCTTTCTGAACTCTGCAGTTCTGTCAAGTGGATAGACCGTAATGATCAAGATCTCAAGGTCAAAATATAAAGCAGCAAGTAAAACAGTAATTTCACACTGTGTAACAGTCTTTGAGAATACAGGCCCCTGACATATAATGCCATGAAAGAAAACAACGAACTTTCATTTTTGATTTAAAGAGTGTAAGTTTACTCAAAGGTGCTTTGCTATCCCCCGAAGTTTTAGAGCAGTATAACCAGCCTTTACCACTTGTCAACATTTAATAGCCTACACCCCAGTGATTGATTTTGTTCAATTGGATTTTTTTTTTCTCTGCAGCTTCTGTATTTAGCTCTTAGCTGCAGCAGGTTGACAACGCATCTATCATAGCTAAACAATCTTATTCACAAGCATTTATTTTCTGCACTTATGTTTGTTTGCGCCTCTGCTACAGAGGTTGTTTTGTATGTTCCCACATACCAACACACGTTTGCATTGTGTCTGCTTACAATATCACATGAAAAGTTTTGTACCTACTATTCATTCTGCATCTCCTCTCATCACGACTGCCACCTTTGCCTTCCAAGGGAGCTTAGTTTACTTGGGATAACTGTTGGGGTAGTTATTAAAACACATTTAAGACATTCCTATGCTCACCTCATTTAAAAATACGATCTCTCGAGACACTGCTGAAGTGGAATGGGAATTTTCTTATCCAAACTGTAGCTGTTCTACTCTCCAACAATGTAAACTGTGCCCTCAGATAATCCTGATGTTTTAGAGCAATTGATACATGGTATTTTAAATGGATGGTGTCAACCACATTCCTAGGTTTATAAAGTAAAGCAATATAAAAAAAAAGGTAAGGAGAGGAACTTCTGTGAAGTTCTTTCAGTGAAGCACAGCTATAGCTAAAACTTATCCCCACAGACCTAAAGTGTGCTGCCACCAGGGGTGAAGTAATTCTGCAAAATACACAGCATGAGTTGTCTTCAAAACAACTTTGTTAAAAGTGAAGCCCCATCCCCTCTTTAGGAAGATACTTAGGTCTTTCATCCCACTGCTGTTTGGTACTTTAGTGAGAGCAAGAGCAATACACAAATTATTTGAGAAGCAACTGAGTTTAGCTTTTTGCAAAAACTAAATTGTGTCAGGGCCCGAGTACTCTTTTGTGAAGTATCATTAATGGATTTGTTGCCCATGGAAAAAATATCACAGTAAATGAATATTTGAAAAATACCTGAGGACCAACTATTTCATGTGTAGGAGAAGACTTCTTCAATAACTGCCCATCTCACAGCTCTCACTGGTATTTCCCAGCTCCTGACATCAGCTCTCTCTAGGTAGTTCTAACCATGCAGAATTATTCCTTATAAATATCAGTTTATGTTCTGAGGGGCAAAAAAGAGTTTCTCATTTGGGAAAATTACTATTAAAAAACTTGATAGAGAAGTTTGCTGTTTGGTAGTTGTCAGGGTTGACTGGATTACTTAACAATGGCTAGCCAGAGAAATTCTTTCCTTCTGAGGGGAGAACAGCATTTTTCCATTAGTGAACTCCTGTATAATACAGCAGCATATCTCTGCTCCTTGCAGTCTATGAAATCCTTGCTATCCATGTTTCCAAGAGAGCTGTTTACTTTCAAATCCTCGACTTGGCAGAGTTTGTGAACAGACTGCCACTCTGCTGAGCACAGTTCTACAAATATGAAAGAAGGAAGCAATTCTGAAGTAAGCACATCTGAAAGAAGTAAGATAAAATAGTGATGGCACAATTATTTTTATTTTATCAAGTTGCTGTAAACCTGCCAAGCCCAGAAGCCTCCCATTTTAGCTGTGTACTGAAAGAGAAATAAAGTAAGCTAGTCCCTCTCACTGCTTCTCTTGAAAAAACCCCAGATGCTTCTGAGTCACAACACTTGTAAATCCTGAAATAGAAAGAATGAAATAGATCATAAAGCATCATTACTTTTACTTAGACAAAGACCTGTGTGTTCGACATAGATATGAAAGCAGATAGAGAAAAAATGATCAGAATTAAAAAGCACCAGGAGCCTTGTCTGGCTGAGCCCTGCCTGCCTTGTACCATCACCTCACAGGCAGGCTGCTGATCAGGAAAATTAAATCATGGATACAAATCATAAGAATCTACTATAGATAGCAATGGTTTTATGGATTTTAAGAAATTATTCTTAATGTTAAAAAAAAATAATTCTGGCAGAAGAAAATTGTAGCATGCACATGACAGAGGATCACTGGAAAGAGCAAGTTTTCTTACATAGAAAAGCAAAAGAAAAGAGCAAGGAAAAGCCAATGAAAGAAATGAGAATGGACAAACAACAATCATTCTTGATTATAGACAAGACACTTCCTTTCAGAAAATGAAAAAACAACCAAACAAAAACCACCATAAAAATTTCTAAAGGCCTTAAGTAATAGCAATCTCAACAAAACCCCAAGCCACCAGTTTTAGACCACAGGGGTTTTTTTCCACAGAACAATGAGATACAAAATCATAAGTAATACTTCTATCCTCTGACTTGCTTCTATAAAGTTAGCAAGCAGCAGCAGTAGCAGGTTTGCTGTAAGCAGTTCTGGCAGCATGCTGTTACTGTTCCCATAACATTCCCCTATTGTAAATATTTAGGGAATTGTTAGTACATCAGATTAGGAAGACACTGCCCTGAGAGACCCTGAACTGTAAAAATGAGTAGCTGGAGTTAAACTTGACCACGCAATAACTGACTGTGGGCTCCTCAGGAGAAGAAGTTTCCACAAGTGGTGGCAACTTGACTATTTAACATGATTCTTTGCCCAAGAGTGAAGAGGTCTCTAGATTAAAATCCCAAGGAAGAACAGAAGCACAAAGGGAGGGCATGACAAGTAAAACAAACAGCACAATTTCTCCTTTGGTTCATAGTTTACACCATCCATATTGCAGCCATAGAGTGAAATTCATCACATTACAAAGTACTCTGCTACTGGTGGAAATTTATGAATTTAAAAACAAAGCAGCAGAATATACATCTTTTCAGGGATGATGCATTCTCCTACAAGCACCAACCACTGTCATAGTGTTTGCAACATTAACTCCTTTCTGTGTCTGAGCTGATTCCAGTATCTGATAAATTTAGAACAAAACCAGCATAATGCACAACAAGTATTTTTATTATCCTTGGGAAAGCATGGAGGCATTTCAAAACTAAGTAAAAATGTAAAGTTTTGGTTATCATTTTCCAAGTCTTGGTCTGCAGCACCAACACTTACTATCTGGAACCTGGCCTTCTCTTCTAATGTCTTTTTTCTTTATTTAACTTAATAAACAAATCCATTAGAAACAGTTTGTATTCATAACAGCATGGAAGAATATTGTAGGAACCTTCCAAATGACCAAGGTCATACATGGGAAGAATGACATATACCAAAATACTGCCATCATCAAAGCAGACCTCTCTGCTAAACAAAACTATTTCCCCGTCTAAAAAGACAAACACTGTATAATATAAAACTATTTTAAGCATCCTCAAAGTTAGCACATATGATATGTTGTCCATTTCTACCCTTCAGGTACCAGCAGGAAGATTATAGGCTGGATAGACCATTTCAGTTGCAACTGATTCCAGCACATCATCTTTTTGAGAGCCCCTGACATTTGTCTCCAACTGTTACCAAAACCTGTGCTGCTGGAAAATGACAGAGGCAGGCTCAGTCAGATGGACAGAAATGGCTTGGAATCATGTGGCTTGAGAATCAGCAACTGCTTTGCAGGAATATGAGATGGGAGAACAGGTGACATCAAAGGCAGAGATCTGGAAGAAGGTCTTGTTAGTTGTACTAATTATGAGAGGACACATTTGCTTCCCTACATGTTGCACAGACACTTGGATGGAGATCAGGGGGTACCTGCACAGCAGCCATTTGGCCAAGTGGGACCCTGACACTCCCAGCTCAGCATCAGAACCTTCAGTCAAAGGCTGTGAGAACAGATGTAACCTCCAGAGTGCCTTTTTTTCTCTCCACCCCCTATTTCACAATCCCTTTTAGATGAAGGTGGCCAATAAAATCTCACCAAGCAGCATCATGCAGCCTTGTTTGCCAGCGAGCCCTTGAGGCACAGCCTCAGGAGTGACAAGTGTCCCTCTGCAAGGCTGGTGCTGCCCTGGGTTGAGAGCTCAGCCCCAGCTCTCAGCACCACCTGCCCACTCCAAATGGGGACCTGTACTTGCAATAATTATCACACAGGCTGTATTTGAAAGAACAGACCAGATGATCCTTGAGGTCCCTTCCAACCTTGTATTCTTTGATTCTAAATGCTGAATATAATGTGATAATCTTCCCTTATATGCCTCATTATTTATTGGATTCTTTCTCCAAGGCAGATGGAGAGAACAGTGGTGTTAATCTCATTTGGGCTTTGAATGGATACACAACATCCATTACCGTGCAGCCATTGGGGCACCAAGTTGGAGTGGATCTGCTTTATATGCACTAACTTGCAGCCGAAAAATTAATCAGTCCATAAAATATCCTTCAAGAAAAACAACTGATTTCATAGTTGAGAAGCTGAGTGAGAGGGTAAGTGACCTGGCAACAGCAACCCAGAGCCAGCAACCCCACTGTGGATACACAACAATAACCATATAACTTAACGGACTGGTGAAATACCTCATTTCAGTTAAGTAAATTCAGTCCAAATAATATTTTCAACACTGAAGATATATGAACTATGGTTTGTTCTGTACACTGGGAGCCTAACAGCATTTGTGAATAATTTGTCCCTCTTATCTGAAAGTGAACACTGGCTTTCTGTCTTCTTCCATCATGATCAATACTAAAATGTTCAGCAATACAGAACATGAACCAGGCTGGACATCTCCAGGAGAGCAGCTGACACCTAGTGCCTATGTCTGTTACTCCCTGTGAGAGGGCTTTATGGCAGTGTCTGGGTTTGTTATCCAGGAAAATAACATTTGCATCACTAATTCATTAGGAGGAAAGACATGATGTTCTTATCAAATGCTGTGAAATGTTACTGTAAAAAAAAAAACCAAAACCAACAAGCTTAAAAGGCCAAACATGCCACCATCAAAAATACCACCAGCAAGAAAAAGTGGTGACAAGTTTCTTAACATCGTGTGGGAAAGAAAAACCTCGGACTACCAGACAGTTGAAAACCCAACACTTCCAAAAGAGCTTTTCCTCACTCACCCTTCACACGAAGCTCCATGCTGAAGCCAATATCCTTTTTAAGGTTTAAAATATACCACCAGGAAGCTTTTATTGTGTTCATACTTCCAAAAAGCTTTCCACCTCTTACACTGATATGCACAAACTCCTCAGCCAGATCCAGCAGTGAAGAGGACAAGTCTATTCCCTTGCACAGCTCCAGCCTTACAGTAGCACAGGTGATGGTTCTGCAGGTGACAGACAACTGGACATGGGCAAAACTGACACCTTGATGCATCACAGCTTGTTTATGTTTCCTGGTGTAAGATTTATGCATGTTGAGCACAGCTCAGAGCAAGTTAAGTTACAGTCCAATGCAACTTAATGATTTTTCTACTTGATGCTTTCTCCTAAATAATGGGGATGTCTCAGCTTTCTCACCAAACGAGCATTTTGGCAGAAGAAATATTGTGGGGATGGAAGCTGCTCTGTGCATCCCCACAGATAACTAAACACCTCAAAGATCTCATCTGCATTTTCTGGAAGCAGGTCCATGGTGATTTACTAAGACTGCCAGGGCTCTCTGCACCTCCCCAATGAAGGAGTAGCTGCCTACCTGCCCTTTGCAAAAAATGCATTGGATAGTTCACTACTGAGTAGCCCCTCTCTTCCAACTCCATGTATGGCTGTAGAGAATAAATCCTGTAGGATTCTCTACGTAGCCTGTGCTGAGCAGCACAGCTGCCTCCTGTAACTCCAGGATGATGCACACTGACAGGAGGCTTTCTGGGGCTACCTGTTTTCATGCACACTGGTCTGGATTTTCAGGTGATACTCTACAGCTGAGCTCCCCACTTCTGTTACTATTTTTGCTTCATTTACACCACTGTTTAAGTCTGTAGTAACAACTCCAACACATCAGAAGCAAGAGGAAGGAAAAAGATATAACAGCATGAACCAAAGGGGACAGACAACTTTGTCACGGTGGACAAAAAAGGAAAAGATGCTCTTCAACTGAAGGACTTAGAAAAGATTTAAATATTTCAAGGTAATAAGGATGTGAAACCTTTACTATCCCCCAGTTTTCCACTCAGCTGGGGCCTGAAAATACTTGGAACAACCTAAGAGAGACGAACACACAAGTGCCTGTCCTCAGAGACACGGTGCCCAAAGCGCCCGGCTTTCTGCTCCTGCCTGCAAACATACTGAGCAAACTGGATGGGAAGAGCCTGCAGAGTTCTCATTTATTTTAATTAACTCATAAGAGAACTGTGGCTTAGCTCAGACTGAAGAGGTTTTTAATCATGGAATCATCAGCTGGTCTAGAAAACAGACAGATAAACCAAAATGAAATGGGAGTTTGTTCTGCCTTTGTAATGGTCTCCCCTGCTGAAATCAATAGCAAAGTCAGTGCTCAAAACTCTGATACCCTGCTTTTTTTTTTTTCTTATTTTCCCTGAGTGACTTTCCAGCTCTACCAGCCACTAACTTCCAATGCTCATACACTGTGGCAAAACTAGAGCTTGAAAAAAATATGTATTTATAAATATATAAAGCCTGTCAAACATCCAAAATCGATTTCAAGAATACTAAAAACAGCATTCTTCCTGTTGGTTAGGTTATCTAAGCAACCCTGCTCCACTTTGTTTAGATTATAGTTGTTTTGTATTTGTAAACACTTCTCCATCAAACTTCATTTTTCCCATTTACAGCTGAATACTCCCAGTGACCTAATACAGCCCCAATATATGCTGATATATTGGTTTATATATGGCCTATTGCTATTTTTATTTCAAATTAAATGAAACAATGAGGGAAAACAATTGCTAGACAGGAAGTGGTTAATGCCAATTTCCCAAAATAAACTGCCTACCTTTTATGTTACCTTCTGTTACTGTACCCTGGTTTCTGGGTACATTATTTGTATAGAATATCTGGAATAACTTACAGATCACAATGGAATAACACAGCTAAATTGCAGCAGTACTGTTATCATGAGGTCAGGCTTGTACCTTTTGGGAGTCCAGTACTGCACTAGTTGACACTGGAATTAGTAAATGTTTATGAGGGCATCCACTATAATTATTTAATTATCATAAAACAAAATAAATTCATTAATTAATAAGTATAAAATAAGTAATAAATAAAATATTAAACAATAATTAAATAAATAATGATTAATAAATAAAACCAGTTTCTAGCTTGTGAAACCTCCATTTTAAAAGAAAAAATAAATCAGGGTTTAAGACTGGAGTGTTCAAAACTAGCTCAGGTATTAATGCAGGAAATTGTAATTGCATTAAGAATCTCCACACCTTCTACTCTGATCTGGAGTTTTTTAATTTATTTTTTAAATTTACTAAGTCTTTTCTGTTAGAACTCAGGATTACAATTGAAGTTTCATTAAATAAGAAATATACTTGAGGCAAACAAATTTATTAAGGCATCTAACAAAATGGGAGTATTTTGAGCACACAGATTCTAAATACTAAATATAACCAGAGTATAATAAAACTGTGTTAAGTCTGTTTTGATGACTGGTTTGTGTTTAAGCTGAAGACACCAAAGTCAGTCACTTTCTGACTTTCACTGATGTTGAATCCTAAAGGCTGGAGCTGTGAACTAAGTCAACAGAGCACACCAGGACTTCATGAAAAATAATTCAGTTCCCATGAACTGTGGGAACAAAATATGCACAGAATTCTCATTAGTTACTTCTCTTCAAATATTTAACCATGGTTGTCAATATTTCTTCCTAATGTAAAGCACTCTGTTCATAATTTAAAATATGTATATATATAATTTTTTTTGACAGTTTTTTTAAAATCAAGGTAAAGCCACAAGCCACAGTGCAATATTTTTCACCAGTCAGTAAATCTGGAGTCTTAAACTAGGTAGCTTAAATTCTATGTATTAGAAACATGGTGAGATGGGATTTATTCTTGGCTGCTCTTCACTTGTGTGCAGGAGGTGGACTTGCCTTGGCAGGCAGGGGAGGGGAACAAGGTGAACTGGCAGCTCACCTAAGGAGACATCTCTGCTGGAAGGAGCTTGGAGACTTTGCTCTCCTCCTTGCCTATTGAGGGGGAAAGCAGAGCTGCAGATTAGGGTACGAAACTGCTGAAAAGAACAAAAAGTACTGCACATGGTTCTGCCTGCAGTTGCTGGGCATTGAGAGGGAACAAGAATTACATGACTTGATTTACTTTACAAAAACTGATTAGTAAAACCCCCTGTGGATTTCTTAACTATACTGTGGAGGGATATAAGATTAGTGTAGCAATTCCCATCATCAAACGTATTTACTGTTGAAATATTGGATTAGTGATGTTGTTATCCACTGTTCCAAGATTATAAAGTGATTCTTTAAAATTGAGCAGAAAAATACTACACTCTATCATTTGTAATTAGATTTCAGTCTGAGTGTTTTTGCCTTTCCACAAAAACTAATTCTGCTTAAGAAAAAAAAAAAAACAACAAAAACAATCCAACAAAAAAACCAAAGAACTGCACTCTGCACACAAAGAGAAATAAAATTATAGATGTAAAAGACTAAACCATTTACTTTCCTCTTTTGAGAGGTACATGGTTGCACTTGGTCTGTTTTGCTGCTGCTTGTGATGCCCACTGCTGTGGCAATGCACCAGTGCTACACTGGGTGGTAACAAAGCCATGCTGGTGAGGTGCTGCCTCTGTAAAAAAAAGATGAATTGGCAACTACCTAAGCCTGAAAAATCTGCATCCTTGGATATTTAACCCTCACAGAGAACTTTGAGGAGAGCCATAAGCCTTGAGGGTCATCACTGTCTGTGTTTCCAGAGACAAAGCAGGCTGTGGAGGAGGAAGAGGATGAGCAAAGGAGATAAATTGTGTTCATGAAGGTAGTTGTGCTACGTTTGGGTGAGGAAAATTAATGCAACTGTAACCTGGCTTTTTAGCCATTATCTGAAGTGAGTGAGAGCACTTGGCATTCTTACCATTACTAAACAAATAAAGCTACAGTAGTAATAATATCACCTTCTCACATTTTATCCTGTTGAACTTATCAAAGAATCCCTTCTATGAGGATTTCAGTTAGAACTAAAGTCCCACTCTTCAGCCACAGTGCATTTCTGATTAAAACCTTTCTTCTGGTGATTCTTATATCACTATCTATTGTTCTGTGTCTATCTGCCACGCTGGCAAACCTCACTTTTTGACACTGCTGCAGTTTTAAGGTGGATAACCTTAATCATTGTTCTTTTTCCTTATTTTGCCAAGTCCTCATTCTCTCTTTATTAAAAGAATAAAGCAATTTGTTTCTGAATCAGAATCATCATGATCAGTATTATTTTATGCCATTACCATACAAAATTCAGATTCTAAGACAGTGTCAGCAACTTCAAAAATGTAAACAATCGCCGATTACTTTGATTTTAAATTGTCCTGATTGTAACTGACCATAAAAATAGAGGCTATAAATATGTAATCTTAACTGCAGCAGCTCTGAACAGCCTTGACAGGGTTTATCAGCTAAGTGTTTAATCAGGCAAAGCAGCAAAAAACATAACCACAGGAATACATGGTATTTAGCATTTAAATAAAGCTTGTAAACCAATGACAAGTTTATTTGGGCAACTGCTACCACACATGTTCCTTATCTGCAAAGGTCTTGTCCTGAATTTATCAGAACGAGTTTCTCATACTTTATTTTCCAGGCAGTAACATCAGTTCCATTCACTGAGCTCACGGGGAAAAAAAAAAGATACCAAAAAACTGCAAGTTAAAAGGTATGGCCACGAAAAAGAATTCCCATGTTGTCCATGTCATATTGCTCTAGGAATTTGTCAAAACACAGCCAAAAAGACCCAAAAACCAAGCCCATAAAACCAAGAAAACAAGCCCATCACAGAGTAAGAAATGAGCCTGAAATGCACAATAGTTCAAAAGCTTTTGTCTAATTAAACAGTTCAGTTTCAAACGTCTCAGCTACCTGGCTGCTTTTAGGATGAACCCCTGAACAAACAAGGCAGATGAGAGCCAGGACAGTACAGGCAACAGAAAATCCTCCCTCCCTCTGCACAAAAAGCATCGTTTCTGGTTCCCTCCAGCCTCTAACCTCTGTGTGAAATTGCCCGAGCGCTAATAGGTACCAGCTTCTCACCTCGTGGTGTGAGGGGCCAGATGTGGTGCTTTCTGCTCCATTGCCTGCCTGGCCCTGCACACTGCAGCTCTGCTCACGGCTATTTCCTTCACTCCATGTTGATAAAACACCTCCCACAGCAGCTCTCAACATTGAACGGGCAGTAAGTAGCCCAAGAAAATGTAATGATTTTTTATTGTTATTATTAAGCAGGCAGAAGGAGTGAGTCTCTCCCTTGGGGGGGGGATGGACGAGGGATGACTCAAAAAACTTTCATGTAAATAACTCTTTCTTATAAATAGGAGTTGGGTTTAATCATGGTTCATTCTAGCAGATTTTAAATATATTCCTCCTTCTTTTAGAGTTGGGAACCATTTGCTTTATGAGCACCATTTGGATCATTTGCCTGTTGCTCATAAAATAGACAAAGCTTTTATCCATGCCATGAATTTTTACTCACTTTATACAAAATATCTAAGGAGGGATTTGCAGGGGCCAGAATTACATCCATGAAAGAATTAACAACTAATTTAATTTTCCGCTACGATAATGGTTCCAGCAGTTTTTGATTTTGTTGATTACATTTCTTCTCTCCATGAGATAAAAAAGCATATTGGGGTTAGCTTCTTTGTACTGTACTTTTTTCAAGGCAGATTTTATCCCCCCCCCCCCCCCCCCAAACTGAATAGAAACGACAAAACCATTTCACGTTTTATTCTGTGCAGTTACTAAATTATACATGATTACTAAGTTAATTAATATATAATATAAATAATAAATAAGTAACAATAAATGCAGCTTTCAGAACAGATAACAGGGTGGTGGTCTGCATGTGCAGGAAGAACACCAACCCTCATCAGCACTGGAACAGCCCAACAGAATCTCCTTCCCTGGAGACATCCAAGACCTGCCTGGATGAGTTTCTGGGTGACTTAGTCTAGGTGACCCTGCTCGGGCAGGGGGGTTGGACTAGATGATCTTCTAGGTCCCTTCCAACCCCTAACATTCTGTGATTCTGTGAGTATTTCCTTGACAATTCTGCCTGCAGCAGTCACACAAACCATCTCTTGCTAAAGCTCATCCCCAACACCCAGGGTCATGCAGAGGGGCTCCCCTCAATGACAATCACAGCATCAAGCTGCCTCGACCACTCTGCTCACAACTCAGAAGTCAAAATTCACTCTTCTCTGCCAACAAACCAAAGCCCAGTGCTAACTGCAAGCTCTCTACTTGCCTGCTCTGCAACTGTGCTGCAGGGAAGGGAAGGGGAGGAGCCTGGTAGCCCTCCCTGGATCATCCTTCAGCTG
>JAOEGS010009930.1:126525-142463 GCA_025447755.1 Corythornis vintsioides | reverse complement strand
TGCACATGAAAGCTTTTGACTTAAAAGCAATCAGGTGTGATATTCACAGCTCTGGTCCTTTCAAAATGTCATGCACAGGAGTTACAGAGATTTGTCCTAAAGCTCTCTGTAAGAAGAGCAGCTTTTTGGAGAGCCTAAGAAAATGCCTGTCTATGACAATATGCTGCTGAAGACTTTGTTGTTCAACTGATTTTATTACATTTAAATAACAACCAGAGAGTGTGATGCACTTCTGTTTTACTTTGCACTTCATTGCTAACATACTTCACAAGTTTAAGAAATATTTATCATTTCTAAATTTGGGAATCAATGTATAGTTCAGTTCTCAGACAAGAACAGGAGCATTATCACACTCACATAATCCTAAGAGTAAAATTACTTTAAATTTTGATAAACACAGACTTTATTTTAGTTTGTGTATGTAAAAATCTTAGTGGTAATAGCTTAAAAAATACACTCACGCTGCTTGTTCTGACTTGAAAGTATTTACATGTATAAAACTAATGTGACATTATATGCTAAAGTAATCTTACATCAGGTGAACAGGGGGGTGGGGAAGAAAACATAATATCAAACAGCTTGTTTTACTTGCCTGAGCTCTACTGAGCTTTTAAAGACTGAATATAAATGTACACAAATCCATTTTGTGACTTGGATATAAAGCATGATGTTAAAAATGTAGTACAAGGTAGCAAAAGGAGGAAATTTTATATTCCTACATATTTTCTCCAGAGGTAAAATTCCTGTTTCTTATTCCTTCATAAACATTGTCTCTTTGTATAGGTTAACTGAGAAAAATAGCATAGCTTCTGCCAGTATCCACCTTGCCCAAATGGTTTGGTTTTGGGTTTTTTTTTTCTAGGGCTTGTCATCTTTCTCTATGAGGAGACCAAGTTTTACTTTATAGAAATCCAGCTTCTCATAAAGAACATTTGCAATTAAAATGGCTTTTTCTCTCTGAACAATAAGCCTGAATTGGATGAAGTTGCTAAAAGCTAAGGGTTCCTAGGTTTTTTACTTTAGTAATCAAGCAAACTAAAATGACATTATCAGACTTGGGCAGAAGTAGCCTGGACCTGGCTGGTGGAGAAAGGTCTGAGCAGGAATCTCACACACCAATTACAGCCAGGAGAGAATGGCTGACAAACCCCTGTGCTTTAAGCTTTGAAGTGTGGCAGAACTAAGGAAAATGTGCCACCTTAAATTAGATTTTTCAAGAAAGTTGATAAATAGGCTTACTTATAAAGAGCAGCAAGACTAATCTGCAATTCTCCTGACATTAGAGACAACATGATCTATAGAACCCTTGTTGGATCATCAGCTCCTTTCATTTGATGTCATCCTATTTATATTCCTTATCCCCAGCTGTGACTATTTGTCTTATAAAGTATGTTTGATATTTCTAGTGCATATTGGAGTTCTTACTATATGTAGTAAAATAAAAAGTTGGATTGTTCTTCAGGTGACAAGAGTGTGTCCAGAACTGGCATTTGTACCATAAATAATCCCTCAAGAGATAAAGAAGTACGTTTGGAAATAACCTTTTTTCTTTTCTTATCAAGTCTCTGGGTAAATTATTCAGCGTGTATCCTAACCTATGGCACAGAACTCAGACAATGCAAGCAGCAGAACTTGTAAAGGAGGGAGGAGCAGGGAAACACATGTAGGAGTCCCCAAGTATACTTAAGAGCAGTAGATGGAGCTACTCAAAGGCAGGTCAGTGCAAGGGAGATTGATCACCATTAAGCCCAGAATGTCTGTGGGCATCAGCATAGCTTGTGAAAAATACATTTGAGTCTTCTTATAAGCAAAGACACAACCACATACTGCTGATGTTACTTTACACGTGGTTGGACTGAGTCTGAAAACTCAAGATTATTACAGTAAAATCTATTTAAAGTTGTATTTCATTCCTGTTAACCAAAATAAACTGATGCCTCTCTGTATCTTCTTCCCTCTCACATCTCTGTGTATCAGCTTTCCATAAAAAAAAACAATATGAACACACTTATTTACTTGTTCCAGTGGGAAACTGCAATCCCACAGCTGTCCACAGTCCCATTACCTTGCCCTTAACATTCTTAAGTGTCTACCAGCCTTATCTTCAGTTGATGTCAGGAATCTCTTCTGCAGTTAAAACCCCACCTTGATATCACACATTCAGCTGTGCTAATAGGGTTTGCTGACAAGAGAACAGCAATGCTATTTCAGGAAGAATTATTGAAGTCTAACCTTTATTACCACACTACTTACTATGAGGGAATGTTCAGAAGCCCTGATGGGCCAGGGATATAGCCCAGGGAGGCTGCACTGAAGAAAGAGGTTTTGGAAGCTTCTGTCTTCTACCAACTGTATTGTACCTACACCCAGGGCATTCTCACCTTCTCTTTTAAATCTTACTTCAATCCAAACAATTTCTCAAATCCATTTCCTGACGCACTCTGTGTTTTCTATTTTCTATTTTATTTTCTGTTATTTATTAATTACTGAATGATTGTTTCCCCACCTTGGGGCATGGTGGGGGAAAGAGACAAAGAAAACCCAGAACATATATTTATGGAAGATTAGATTTCAGATACTATGATTACATGAGTTTATGCAGGTCTGCTTCTACTAATACCACCTGCAGTGGAAAACTTTCCAAGCACAGTCCTTTTTTCTAAAGAACAATAATGAACTGCTATTAGTATTGCTCCTCTGGAAGCATCATTTTCCTCATGTTCAAAATGGGATGCTAAGGAGCAGAGATTACAGAATTACACATGCAGTCATTTTTAAAGCAACAATTTCTACTCCAAATGCCAAGATGAGAGACCAAATGCCCTTTCTTTGATAAGATTGGGAAAAAAACTGCTGTCATAAAGTAATACATTAGAACACTAGAAGTAGATTTCATAATACAGGAGGCAAGAATTGGGAAGACACCTTTCAAAACAGATGCATATTCACACACAGTCTCTCATTCTTCTTTCCAGAGCCACTCCAGAATTCAAATATTTCTGATGTGCTTCATGAAAATGTATTTGATATTTTTTATGCCTTTTTATAAGACAGCCTGTTACACAGTGTAGGATTCTGTTATCATGCAATACACTGTGTAAGTCAAGTTTTTTTCCTAAATAACTACAAATAATTCTTTTTCTGCATCTGACTTCCCAGCTGTATGCTACAGATACAGGGCATGTGAAACCTGAGGGAATGAATTAGATGAAGTGATATCTCAGTTACAAGCTCTGGCCCTAAGCAGATGAATATAAAACTCTTGGAAATTCAGAAAAAATATCTGCAAAGGATTGAATCCAAAACATGGCACCATGTACACACACCTGGTCTGCTTTGAACACACAAAAATTTTGAGGACATGAGAACAGACTTCACTCTGAGCCAGCTTACAATGAAATACAGGAAACTTTGCAAGTTTCTGAACTCCATTTTTTTATGTCAAAACTCTACAGGTAATTAGGAAAAAATAATTAAAAAAAAAAGGAATTTTTAATTTCAGGTAGATAACATCATAAATATGAACTTACAAAAACAACTATCACTTCAAACCATCCTCTGCTGTTGATTTAGCCACAGCATTTAGTGCATTAAACAGTATCAAAGGAGCTCCTATTTTGTACATGGAGCTCTGACATGTGTTAATGGCAGTTTGCTTACTTGGGGGAATTCCTTTAATTCTTCCAGATAATGTATTCCAGAAATAATTTGAGCTTTTCGAAAGAGTTAATGAGCTAAAAATCATTGAAGCATCATTCTGATGGAAGTTGAGGGTTTTGCATATCTCACTTAACATAAGAAACTTGCAAATAAACATCTGAAGCATGTGAAAAGCAATGGGAAAACCACAGAAAATGGTTATCACTGGATTTCGAATCTATTTACACTCAATTGCTACTTGTCTTAAGCACACTTTCAGTGAAATATATGACAATAAAAGTAGCCACTTTCATTAGTTTATTAAGAAGCACACTATTCTTTCTATATGCAATACACTGGGAATAATTTCACTTATAAAGATTGTGATAATTTTCTAAAGGGTTATGCAACCTTCTCTATTACCTATTACTTTTCTATTCCTTAAAAACACCCAAACCAAAACACAACACCAACATGACACCATTCTGTTTTCTCAGGATTATTGCACTGATCCTGCTGATGTCAATTCAAAATTAATTTGAAACACTCTCACAACTTACATGACAGTGGCCCTTAGTCCTTTTAAGATCATGTTCATTATTATTCCAATTCCTACACTCCATAAAGTATTATTGAAAAATCTAAACCAACAACAACAACAACAACAACAAAAAACAACAAAAAAACCCCCCCACACAAAAACCAAACCAAAAAACATTTATAGGTGAAATAACAATTCAAAGCTCACTACAAAAAAAGGCAAGCCATAAAAAAAATTAACACCCCAAATTAAAAAAAAAAAAAACAACAAAACCAACATCTCTGAGTCTGTATTCTGTATTTTAACTGTTTATTTTCCTAAATGCAAGTATAAGCTAATCATAACATTATCATCAAGAGTAATCAAACATTATTTAAATGATCTCTTTCTGAAGTAGAGAAATGGAAATCACTTTGTCCCACCATCCTTTCAATATTCTTGTCAGTCTCATTGTAAGAAAAACCACCATTATTACAAGAAAGTAAAGCTGTTATGATCTGTCTATACATGTATAAAGCCCATATTAGCAAAGGGGAACTCAAAAAGCAAACATCATAAACTTTTCATGTCATTCAAAGTGTTGAAGTTCCATTCCAATGCAGCAGTGGCCCTGGCACAGGTGCACTCAGCAACATTTTTGTGTTGGCCACCCCAAGGCACCTATCCTGACAACATCCTAAATCAATCACCCCGTTCTTCCTTGAGCAAATCAGAAGCTGCAATGAAAATGAAAATGAGAAGAAAAACATCCCTGCTGTTCAGTCACTGGGTGCTAAGAGACACTGCTGATTTAAGATATTTAAGATATTTCCATTATTAAACTATTATTTTCTCCACCAGTAAGTTGGGGTTTCTTTCCCTGATTCTCCTCCCCATCCCACCAGGAGTTATGAGGATTGAATGAGCAGCTGCATGCTGCTTAGTTGTTGGCTGGGGTTAAACAACAACACTGACATGCAAAGAAAATGACACAGAAAGAGTTCCCTCAAAACCAGCTGCATTTGCTACACTGCAAAATGAGCACGTGTCACACAGCTGATGTCACACAAAAATGTGCAAACAAGAAAGACAAAAAAATACAGTGTAGACAAAAAAACATAACATTTAAATTTAACATTTAAAATTTAACATTAAAATTTAACATTTAATGGAGAAAGATTTCTGGAGAGTCAAATAGAAAACAGTTTTGCATTTTTTGTGTTAAATCTGTATCATAAATATAAACTTTAAGATAACCAACCTAATCCTGCATTGTCCCAAATCCTATGAGTGAAGAATTTTGCATGGCCCTGCCTCTCTGGTTCATGGAAATTTCTGAAGAACTATGTTACATCAGCCAATTTTTAGACTCTTTTTTAAACAATCTTAGAAAGGCCAAGAGCAGTAAATGGAATATAGCAAAGTATCATGAAATATTGTACTTGTATTCTTAACACATCAATGAATCACACTGAAGATTTAAATTACATTCCTCACCTATTATGCAACTCATCACACAGAGAATCTAGAATCATTCTTCACTCCAGTACCTACAGAGTTCATATTTAAATATCCCTTCAGATTACATCTATAAATGTATTAATTATTAAAAACTCATGAGATTTACAGAAAAAAACCCACACAAAATGTGGAAATAATTTCCCTATCTCACTATTTACTGTTTTTTCCACTTATTGTAGAGAAACACTCTACCATAGCATAAGATACCACCAATTCACTTCAGGGAAACCAGTTTGTTTCAGCCAAAATTACCATGGAAGAATCATATCATAAAAGTTTAAAATGGCTATAAAGGAAACTACAGAGCTCTAGTAAACTCTTAAATAGTTCTCTCCTTACAAAAGTTTAAGGTTATTCTCAACCAGAAATCAGATCAGCTAAAAAATGGTAACATTTCTCTCCCAGAAACGTAGTGGGATTTGATTTTTTTTTTCCTTTCTCTTTCTTTTGCAGTCCTTATGAAGCTATCTAGTTTATGAAATTTCTTCAAGCAATTTTCTGCCAACAATTGGCTGCTTTAATTTACCTCTATCATAAATTCCCAAGCACAAGAATCGCTTCTTTGCTGCTTTGAGTTCTGCATTTAATTGTACATTTCTTCCTTTCATTTCAGAAACATCCTCCTTTATCTACATCATTTTACTTTGGGGCATCATTTAACTTAGTCCTCCCCAGCCACAAGTCCTGGCAGACCCTCCCACAAACTTCTCGCTTCAGTAAATTGATTTGCTGTCTCCCCTAACTACCCTTCATAACAAATCAATCCTTTGACTCCTCCAACTTTTCTGAAGGCTCACCTCTTGCCTGCCAAGGGAAAGTTGTAATCATTCTTATTTAATTATTTATTTTCCTTTCTCTGTGGCAGTGGTTACCACCTCTCACCTGACAGCTTTGGAAAACCTCCTTCCCTTCTTTCCATTTGCCTCACTGTTGCAGAATATGCCAGGAAAAAAAAAAGTATTGGGGGGAGAACCAAAACAAACCAAGCAAACAACAGCAAAAACCAAAACAGACACCAAACCAACCAACCTCACAAAACCAAAACCCACAACACAAAACAGAAAGACAAGAGAGGAGACAGGTACTGATAGGCACAAGTGTATTTGGAGGTCAAGTTAATTATATGGGGGTTGCTGACAAAATTCCAGTACAAGAAGTGGGGGGAATCAAATTAATAGGTTATTTTTAAGGGAATTGGAAAAAAAAATAGTATTTCTGGTGTGCTGTATTGTTGGAGTGCTGAGCTCATGATGGATTTCACAACATGGCACTAAGAGCAACAATATTCAGAGCTATAATAATGAAGACAAAATAGAGATGATCTCCAGAGAGCAGAGCAGAACCTTATTTTCCAACACCTTTCAACTATGCTAAGGTGTGGGAACGAGATCTTTAGAAGTGCTAATTCCACCCGATGGCACTTCTAACACATTTTTTTCATCAGCAGCTCATATTTGCCTGTGTTAGCTCTGCTGTACTTTACAGTTTGAGCAACACAGTGCTGCTTGTTTCTGCAGCTCTGCCTTAGTCCGTGTGCCTGCCGGGAGCTGGCGAAGCACAGCCTGAAACACCCCCCAGCACCCCTGCTCTGCTGCTGGCAGCCAGGCTGTGCCAAGATGCCACCACACGTGTGCTCCAGTGACTTCAGCCCAGGCACTAAAAGAGCTCTGAGGATATGACTTGGCTGGTGTAGGCAGGGCACAAGACAGCATTTGATGGTTCTCATCTCCAAGCAGCTATAGATGGTGTGAGTGCAGCAGCAGCACAACTCGCAGGATCACTGAATCATTCAACAGCTTCCCCTGGAGTAACTTACACACTGTGGTAAGCTGTGTGTAATGAAACAGCTCATGGAAGAAACTATGAGGTAATAACAGGTCTGTTGTGTGGTGCTTGCTAGAGCATGTTGTGATAGTTGGCTTCCAGTCCAGTGTGTTAATATAGGAAAAGTTGTTTCTGACTCTCAGGGCAATGAATGAACTACAGGTTGTATGAGAAAAAGCTGTAGGCTGTAAAATTTTAACATGGAGAAGTAAAAAAGTAAAAAATGAAATTTTTAAAAATTATTTCAGGGAATTTAAAAGAGAAAAATAATTAAATGTACTGGGGCATTAAGGTCAGCTCTCTAATGCATAATACGCATTCACTAGCATAAAAGCTTTTATGGTTTCCCAAGGCTCAACGTGCTCTTTTCTACTTTTAGATGTCAACAGGTTCATCCTAACCATGCCCTGAGCATTCATAAATCATCCACTTCATTATCAGCCAGTGCTGATCAGCTCTGCAAGTAAATCTAGAGGAGTTAAGTGCCAAACACGACATCCCTGGTGCAGCACAGTGCACTGAATTGGAAATATTTCTGAGATTGCCCTCTGTGCCAAACGTGCAGAGGAGATCACCTTGCTGAGAGCTGCAACCAACACGAGCTGTTATGAATGCAGCACTGACAACAACAGAAAAAATAAATAAAATGCAAGTGCCTTGGCCTTGTCAACCCAGTGTTAAAAGTTACAGAGAAGTTCTTCATCAGCATCATTAAGGGCTACAGAGCAGAGAGGAAAGGAAGGCAGTGCAGCAAAAAGGCTCACGTGGAGCTGTACCTGCTAGCTGCCCTCCACTGCAGCCACCACACACAGCCAGGGAAAATGACAATCTATTTCTACCCTAGTAATGACACCCCCCAATCCCTGCTACCGGGGAGAACAAACTGATTACACATTCCAAAGGTTCTTCCAAAGCTGAAAGCTTTGCTGTTTTCTGCAGTACATGACTTGGTGAGCAAGCAGATTCACCTAGTTCACAATCACTCTCATTTCCTGACATTTCCTTGGCACAAGATGACTCTGGCTGCATCCATCCCTCCTTTGAGTCTTTGGTCCTGGTTTCCCAATCCAGAGGTTTGTTGGAGTTTCTAGCTTAGATACACACATACAGAGACATAAATGTTTAGGTTTCTTTCATATAAAGATGGCTAGTCATTCAAAGTGATCAGATCATCATAAAGAGGCATGTGTGAGGAAAACAGTCTTCTGGAATCTGATTTTTAAACCCTTTTTATTACATATAAATATATGTATGTACATCTAATATAAATATAAGTATTATTGTAAGTATCAAGGTTGGTTGCTTTGTTTGTTTGTAAGATTCCTACCAATGTAAAACAACACTAGGAAATCCCATACCTGTAAATATCCTGGTTCTACAAAAATAAAATAAAAAACCCAATATAAAGAGATGTCCATTTATAGGAAACTCACACTAATTTACATAGCACAAACTGGTATGGTCTACCAGTATGTACTGGCATGCCTTGCCCATGCTCTGCAACAGCTGAGGTCAGAAAGGAAAAATACTTTCAATGTAACTGAAATTCTTCTCAATTCCCTAGTCTCCCGTTTTGTTTATGTTGGAATAAAACCAAAAGCCTCAGCTCAGCTCTACTTTCTCAAACAACTCTCAAAGCTCATCTTTTGTGCCCAGGATCTTTATGAAGAACAAAACAACCAGAGATGTCTCTGTTACAGTTTGTTTATATTATGTTAGTTGTTACTGAGTTTCAGCACACCATTAAATATTAATAATGATTTTAAAGTTTGCTTATTTTTCTACAGGGCATACTACAAACTGCATATTAATTTACAAGTATTTTATCAATTTTTATTAATATACTAAAACTAACTATAAACATGCTACTTATAATTAACATCCCTCTTTTGCACTCTTTAGATACATACATACCAAATTTGTTAGGTTAATTAAAAGCACAGTACCTTTTAAAGGTAAATAAGCCAATTAAAAGAATTTACTAAAGTGCTTAAATGTACAATAGTAATTTGTTTCAACTATACAACTCTTGTGAACTTTAACACCTCCAAGTAGATTTGAAAGTTTCTTTGTTTTTTCATCAAGTAACTTTCTCCAGTCTCTCGAAAATATTTTTAAACACCATAGGTACAACATAATTGCAGAACTACAAAGATCCATTAGAGCTGACATGGCACTAATAGTCCTTGTGGGTGTACCTTGATATTAGGAAAGGATGAACTTTTTTTTTTTTTTTTTCTGGCTTTTTTTGTCAAGACCTTGTGTTGTTGTTTCTTTTTTTAATGACAAGCTCAAGTACTTCCCTCACAGCATTTCTTCCTCTTAAACTGAGGAACTTCTTACCCATTTCAGATACAATAGAGCAAGGAGGCCTTCTACTGAACTGCCAATGTTTAAATTACTAAACTAACCCTTCTTGCAGTGAGTTGAACTTCAAATGTTTATTTAATTTCACTTGCTCTTCTAACCTCTTAGTTATCTATTACTAGCCATCTGGATTCCCACCATCAATAAAAGCTGGTTTGTGCTGTTAGACAAGGGTCAGTATCTTGAAAAGAGTCTCCATCTAATTATATAGATTTACAATTACAACAGTGTAAAGCACTTAACATCCACATGTTAAAGCTATAACTTATAGCCTGCACTGAAGTAATTACAGCACTGAATGCTGCTATGCACTGTTGAGATAAGCAGTGCAGGATCCACTCACAACTACTGCCATGAGACCCAAGGAGCAGCCCAGCCCTGGACTAACCCATCTGCAGGGTGTTGTGTGTGGAACACGAAGCCAAGTCCCAGGCACAGCTGCTCACTTCACACCAGGATCCCACCTGGGCTGACTCCAGGCACCCCCCCTGAGCATCTCAGAGCTCCTGGCACCATCGCTCCCCCTCTACAGCCACTTTCAGGTCTCATGGCTGAAGACTGAATGCCAGATTTCAGCCATCCCACAAGTCAGCCACTGAACAGGAGAATTAGTAACACAACTGAATTACAAAGCAACTTTCCCCTGGATTTTCAGATAAAGTAACCAGTGAGAAACTTCTGAACCCCTGCTGGTAAGAACACAACACGATTACTAAGCTAATACAACATTTCCTTCCCAAAGTCTTTCAAGGCAACTAGAAAACTTCAGAAAGCACTTTTAGTGACTGCCAGGATAAATGGCTCCAGTAAATACATTTTAGAAGCCAGAAGATAAGGATCTGAATTTCTCTTTTGTCAGGGAAGCTTTGTCTTATATCCTCTTCCCATCCCCCTGCCGATCCCTCCAAAATACAAAGACTCCCCAGACTCAAAAGCACAGAACTGTGCAAGCCACAGACTTACCTTGGTTTCCTCAGAGGTCTGCTTTTATGTGAAATCTCTTTTTTATCTTGGCTTTCTCTTTACACAGAGCTAATTCACCCTTACAGACAAATAATGCCTGCTTTTCTTTTAGCCACAAAATGCTTTGTTTGAAAAAAAAAAAAAAAGCAGAGATCAAATTAGGACAATATATGCGTGTGCATATCACCATTTTAATTTAAACAGGCTGTTAAGTAGAATAAGGCAGCAATCTTTTCACTTCATTTCTCCCAACAGATGCTAATAAGAGAAAGATATGAGTATTTTAGACTAGAGAGAGGTCAACAAGTACTCTAAAGATGAAGCAGAGATATTTCTGTTAACATTCTTATGCAAGTAGCACCATGGGACAAGGTGAGCTCTACCTCACACATCATGTATACATCAGGTTACCCAGGAGCCAGCCCAGTTCTCAGGTTTGTTATTTCTCCAAACAAAATAGTCAACTCTTAGTGCTGCAAATGGTACTCAAATTTGAGCTTTACTTGCAGATATGCTATCCTGAACTGCATGCTTGTTTAGAGTGTAAATTGGCATCTGCAGTATTAACTGGATAGCCCTAAAAGAGAACTGGTCCATCTACTAAATTAATATTTTTTGTGGTTGTTCTGACTAGAATGGCACTTTTTTTTAAGATTAAATATGGTTAGTGATGTTTTATCACTCTTTGAAATGCAACTAGGTAATTAATTCTTCAAAGTACAAAGACTATAGAGATATCAATGAATCAAATAATTCTCACCCTACATAAGCATTATTACGTTGGGTGGTTTTTTCAATAACAGAAAGATAAATGGAGAGATTAAGTGAATTGTCCAAGGTGGTATGCTGAGAAATTCATAGTAACAGACCTATTGGAAGTAGCATCTCCTAACACCAACACATTTTGTCTATCAGACTAGTAATGCAGATGAAGGATAAGATGGCCCTCCTGCACAATATCATGTGCACATTTCATTTCAGCCATCAAGTAATAGTGCAACCAGTGCTAATGATCCCACTCAACTGGACAAAGACAGATACTGCACAATGAAGCAGCAGGATGAAACCATGATGTTCATCCCCATTAATTATTTTATTCAGACAGGAATATATCTTTCCAGAGCAGATGCTTTAGCACTTGAGCCTTACAGTAAATTCTTGAGGATATACCTCTGAAAAGCTTACCAGTAATAAGGCAAATTCAGTCACAACAGTTACATGAATTTTTTATGGGAGTTCTAGATACAACACAGACTACAGCAAAAGTTTCTGTATCTCTAATTTGTGTCACAGATCTTGCAAATTAGCTCGTTCAATAGCAAGCACACGAGTTTAGTAACAGCAACTCTACCCATTCAACACACAGAATTATTCAACCTGTTGAGATTACTTCACCTAACGTAGTGAGAAGTCAGACAGAAACTCTGTCCCCTCAAAGAACACAACATGGACCAAACTAGAGAGAGAGAAGAAATAATATGGAGCCTAGGACATGATTGGATGTGCTCACCATGAAAGTATCAATACAAGCAGCGTAAAAAGGTCTAAATCTGTTCAGTTAATTCTAAATTAAAAACTTAGAAAGTCTCTGATGTATGTATCTTGCAACAGAACAAGGCTTAATGGTTTCAAGTGAAGGTAAACTTGGACGTAATGAAGTCTTTTATACTGAGGGTGCTGAGACCCTGGCCCATGCTCCTTGAGAGATGGTTGATGCCTTATCCCTGGAAACATTCTAGGTCAGGTTGGAGGGGCTCTTATCAACCTGCTCTAGTTGCAGACATCCCTGCTCACTGCAGAAGGGTTGGACTAGGTGACCTTTAAAGGTCCCTTCCCCACCCAAAAGCATTCTAAGAATCTATGAAAAAAAACCAACCAAAAACACTTGAACTCAGAGGAATATTTTCCACTCTGTTGAAGATCTCTGGCACAGCACACACAGTTTCAGAATGGCCATCTCCTACTTTGAAGGCCATTTTAACAGGAAATTAGCAAAGTTTCCAAGACATCCAAAGTTTTTGTGTTTTGTTTATTTTTGATTACTCTAAACAAAACCTCCCAAATCACCAATCCCATTTAATAATTTTTCATGCCAGCATGAAAAATATTTTGCATGTGTCTAGAGCAAGATACCTCCTTCCTTTGTTTGGAATCAAGGCAAGTGTAACAGTAATAGTTCATTAATGCCTCCTTTCATCATGCTGAAGTTATTTCCTCTAATGGAATAGATGACTCCTTTGTCTCTGTGACTTTCTTTCCCAACTGCACGTACTTTATATGAAACATAGCTCTGAGGCTGTCAATTGAGCTTGAAAGTTAATGTTCCTGTAAATCACCAACTGCCAAAACGAGTTACACCATTTACCTTGTGACTGTTTTTTGCAAGTTCTCAGGGAAGTACTTGGCTAATCACACTGGAGACCCCGTTTGTGCCCCCAGCCTGCCTGGCCAGCAGCCACTCATGGACACGAGAGTGAAGAACAGAACCACACACGCACCAGGTAAGCCCTGGCATGGCAGGTCAGTGTGCTGTGCCAAGCATGGGTGTCAGAACTCCAGCTGCCACAAATCTTGGCATTAACTTCAGATTCTCTCTCCACACTAATGCTTCTTGCAGCAAAAGAGCTGAAGCAACAGCAGAGTGTTTCAGAGGAGCGCTTCCCATGGACTTCAGAGGTGAAATGAAGGGTTTTCTTTCTTTAAATGCAGTTTAGACAAATGGGTTTGCAACCAGCAATCTTCATTTTTTTTCTTTACAGGGGTTTGCTAGATTATTTGTTGACATTTTTACATCTTCACCTACTTAAAAAACAAAAACAACCCACCCCCCCAAAAAAACCAACCCAAAACTACAGCTCAGCCTTAACATTATGCAGTGGGAGTCATTTCCTGAAGTTCAATAAGCATTAGAAGAGGCAACCACTGCAGTGACCCAGCTTGACAGCCAAAGAGAGACTGTGCAATATTCAGAGCAGAAAGACCAACCAGCTCATTCTTACCATGGCTAAGTTTGAGCTGAGCATAGTGTTTCAATTATTAACTGTAAGAGACAAAGTTTAAACTGCATTACCAATCCTGAAGAGAAAGCTGAAAATGTATACCCTTGAAATGTATCCTTCTCTTGGTTACCTAAAATCAAATCCAGTTTGCATACTCCCAAACCATTTCACTAAATGAGGTGAGGTACATGAAGATCACTTGATCCAAAATAAAATGAAGATGCATCTTCTGCATCCAACTGGCAAATTCAGGATCATTTTCCAAGTGTTTAATGAGACTACATGAAATTTGGAGAGACAGCTTATTTTATTCTATTACCTCCTGATTTATAGTCAACAATTGATGGTGTGGTTTGGGTTTTTTTTATTTAAGACCACTTAACATCATCTGATCACTATTTCATAATTACAGCTTTTAAATTAAGAATCCCAGAGAGAGGAAAACTGAACAAGAAGCAAAAGCAGTCCCAGGTTGGGTGTATTTGGTGCACAGCATGTTGCCAGGATGCCATTTATGAATGGAATGTGCCAGGACACCAAAGAAGGGTCTGAACTGTGGAAGACAGCTGGCAGAAAAACAAAAAACAAATCAACACCAAACAAACAAACCACACAAAAAAACAAAAATACAAACACACACCAAACAAAACATAAATCAAACAAACAAAACAAACCACACCAAAAACACATACAAAACAACCCAACCTGCCTGATCTCCATTTCAGTCGAAAAAAATACATTTTGACTAAAATTATGTTTGGTTTTCTTTAAAACAGTGGAGGACCTCTATGTCATTACAAAGCAATAAACAGCACATCAACAATGTTTATGCACTAGCATTGGCATTTCTTCCTTGTGCATATTATAGGTCATATTTCTACCTAAATTGCAAGATTATTGCCATGTTTTGGCCGAGGAGGATTAGTAAAAATAGTATGTAAATAATACAGAGGGAAAGTGAAATCAGTATTTGAGGAAAGGAAGAGGCAGGTAGGGATTTTAAGTGACAGGAACTGATTACTTTAATGCTCATAATAATAAGACCTGCCAACAGAATAAGGAATAGAGTCATCAGTTTACTACCAGTGGTGACATTTCTTGTTGTCACTCTGCAAACTAATTGCCTCTTTTGTCAGGTAGGGATTCCTTTCAGCAGAGATGTTCAAGGCAATGGTGCCTGGCCAAGATGATGCTCTGATTCTTAAAGGCTTCTCCCATTTCCTAAAGTTCCTTTTTCAGTTTGTTAATCATTTATGCTGATGTCAGAGGAGCTGTTGGGTTTTTGCTTTTCAGAGCAAGGGATAGAAATAAGAAAACATTATGAAACAATTTGCCAGCCTGTACATAATAACCTAAAGCATATATCTATTTCTTCTTTAGAGAACAGGAAACATTTAATCATTTCTGAAAGACCTACTTATCAAACTGAATTACTTCAAGCATCTTCCTATAAATCCTGAAGAAAAGGTATTTCATGCTTCCAGAAATGAAGCTCCTGTTGCAATGAGGGGAAACATTAGCAAACACATCCTGCTGTTATGCTCCATTCTGCAAACTCTTAACTTTGCAATGCCTACTTCAGGAGTAAAATTTTTGCTGAGCTCAGGCCCTAGAAAAGTGACAAATGAACATGTCACCTCCTTAAGCCTAGCAGCCCTCCTTCAGAAAACATGGGAAGTTCTGGGGAAGCCTGTTTCTATCTTGCTGAATTTTTGCTCTCCTCTCTGCAGGCACACACACACACACACACACACACACACACAGAGAAGCACTTTCTGCTGTCAGTCCTGAATGAGCAAGTGCCAGAAAATTACTCATATTGATCAGGATCTTTTGCATTATCAGGTTAGGCAGCAAATTATTGCCCTGTAAACAAGAATCAATCCAGACCAAAGAGTTTTTACTTACAACAGATGATGCACTTATATCAAACAGAGCTCCTAACATTCATGTGTGACTTCCATTTGCCAAAAAAAAAAAAAAAAAAAAAAAAAAAAAAAAAAACCTTTTCCCAAAAATTTTAAAATTTCCCTTAAGAAACCCCTTTGGGTTTGCTTTCCTCCCAAACCGGCAACCAATTTCCTTTTCTCTTTCCCTTTAACATC
>JAOEGS010009930.1:116121-126515 GCA_025447755.1 Corythornis vintsioides | reverse complement strand
AAAAACAAATGTGCACTTTTAAAAAAAAAAGCCCCCAAAAATTCTGTGTTAATTCCCTTTGCCAAAAAAAAAAAAAAAAAAAAAATCCTTTTCTCAAGAACTTTAACATTTACCTTAGTAAAGCACTTATGGTCTGCTTTCCTACCAAACAGGCAGACAATTTCCTTTTCTCATTCACTTTAACATCAATATTATGTCATCCTCACAAATCATTAGCAGAGATACAGGGCTTTACATCACTATAGCATACACATTTATTGGGAAAAACAAAAATAAAAAACACAGAAAGAAAAAACATGCACAAAATATCCTTCTATTATCTGAAGAAATGTAACAAGTCCCAGCCCCAAAATAAATTTAACACAATTTTCATGTCATGTATCTTCACAAGAGAGGCCAGAGGCAAAGGGGCTGAGCACACTGGTGGTTAACCCTTCTATTCACAAGGCTTCTGAGCCATTACCAGCAACAACAGGTAACTGGAAGATCAGAACCATGGTCTGACCCACTATGTAAGGCTCTTAAAAGCAATGACACTACCTATGGAGAACACAGGATTGTATAGAATATACTCTGCCAAAAAAAACCCACAAGTGTCTTCAAACGTGTCTCCCATAATCCACATGCAAAATTGGGCAGCAGAAAGGAGTGAACAACAAAGTGGGGATAATAATAAGATTGCAGTTTATTTTGCAGTGATTTTTCACAAACCCCTTAAAACTTCAGGGTGTTAAATGTAAAGTATAGAAAGAGTGAATGCTCGCTGAGCTCTTCACATAAGATTGCAAACTTTTCAGATTCAAGCTATTAATTAAATACAGATTTAGTCTTAACTCCCTGCCACTGCCTGTACCTTTCCTTCTCTAACAACTGGCAATCTAAAAAATTCAGTTTGCATTTCTGAAGCTTATGATCAGAAATTGTTAAAAAAAAAAAGGAAAAAAAAAAGGTATTGTTCAGTCTTTTGTTTCCCCAATAAAAGGGATTTATTTCAAAACAAGTTTTAGGGTCTCCTCTATGTTAGCACATACCTGTGGGGATTTAGGGAAATTAAAATGAGGTTGTTTGAGTGATATGTATTCAATTACTTTTCAATAAAATAGTCCCTGCAGACTTTTATCATAGGAACTTCATCAAGCTGCCACTCGTGAGTGCTGTCAAAACAAACTTTATGGTTTCATGCTGATAAAGTCTATCCCAAACAAGGCCACCATGATACCTCTCATGGGCCCCCTCACAGATAAGGCTGCTTTTCTGGTAAAAACACCCTCCATTTTTAATAAATCACCCACAACCTTCCATCAGAAGATTACACAGCTTACCAGGACTCTCTCAACAGCTATTCACACTAAAAGCAGCAGCAGGCAGTTCAGTTTAGCTGTGTTGCCACAGCACCTAACAAAACACAGTATGAAAATGGTTACCTTGGTTCTAAAGTCTCCTAAAACAAGGGTTCAACTACATAACTATTAACAAGAACTTTTGTTTCTCAAATATATACACAGGGGTTCTTTAATCTCCCTACTGTTACTTTCCACTTCATTGCACTTCTTCACTGAACTCGCTCTGCACTTCGAGCTGTTTCCAAGCACAGCTTGAGAAAATGGTTTCAAATTGAGAAGAAAACAGAATTTGTCAGTGGACCCAACGTGGCCTAATGTAGATATGCAGTTAATTGAGGATGGAAGAGGCTCATTCCACTGCCTGTCTTGCTCCCAGTTTGGACTGCACGATGGCTGTGATGAATCTGGGAAACCTTGTCAATAGAAGGGCATTCAGGAATCATTTTCCCTGGAGATGGGTGTTTTTCATGCATTCAGAAGAGACAATTCATCTCCACTTTCACACAGTCATATTATGACTAAATGACTTAATACTGATGTTAGGAAAACAAGTACATTGTTTTGGCTGTAGTGTTGACCGAACAGCTTCTCCCTGGTGCCCATAACAGGGTTGAGCCCTCCCTGCAGTGTCCATTGGAGGCTGTGCTGCTAACCCTGTGCTATGAGATGCGCAGCTTCAACACATACCAGGCATCTTCTTTGCCAGTTGTTCACCAGTAGGAGAAGCAAAGACTCCAGTTGGGGGGGATTTTGCTTATTTGCTGGTACATGTCATGTTAGAAACTCAGCCCAGCCACGTACTGGTGCAGAGGCAGTGAGCAGTGTGGGGTGAGCTGTGGTGCTGATGGCTGGTTATGCTCTGTGTGCACAGGGTTTTGCTTACCTTTTGTGCCCTCAAAATCAAGGAATAGGCTGAATGAGGGAAGAACTTCTGACACTTCACTGTATTCTTCTTAGAACATTATATTTCAACAAGGTACTATCAAATATTTTGATAGCGTGTATAAAATGCATCAATGTCTTTATGACATTCCAATCACCAAAGTGGCTCCTTCAAAGTCTTTTCCTTCCTTAACTAGAATTAATCATCATTATCAGTATCCCACCAGGACAGAGATACTTTTCTAACATTAAAAATTGGGTATTTTTAGACAGAAAAAAAAAAAAAGACAAATTGGTTGTGATGAAAATACAGGAACTAGTACAACTTTGTAAGAGTAACACTGATTAAGCTCCTGAATGGATACTGATTATGATCAAATAACATGCTAAAAAAACCCAAAGCAAACAACAAAACAAACAACCCAGTTTCTCACCAGATATGCTAGGTGTTAGAAAAGCCCCACTTAAAGTATAAATTAATGGAGCTGCCTCAAAATGTTCTGAATTACTGACAGAAGGTTGGTTTATTTTTTTTACTCTGTTTGGTAAGGTATTGGTCTATATTAAAGCTCCCAGAAATAATAGTTATGAAGGTCCAGAAACAGAAGCCAGAAAGAAGTTTAAAGGCCCAGCAAACACTGTGTATTGTATAAAAAAAGAATATTGGTGTAGTATAAACACATAACAGCATATAATCTAATGTGTCTATAAATGAATGTAACAGTAAAAAATATAAGATACCCTGCATCACATTAAGACACAACTAAATCAAGTAACTAACATGCTCTGTCTGGTATAGAATTAACATTTTAGCCTTTAGCCCATATTTTTTGAAATGAAAATAATTTGGCAGTATTCTAATATAGGTGACAGTGTAGTACAAGGCTGATTTAATCACAAATAGTGAATCAGTAAGATGAAATGCTAAAAATATTGTGAAAGACCTTAAAAACTGATACAGTCTACAAATAGCTGTAAACTGGATAGATCAGGAGATGAAAAAGATATTTTTTTGTTTCAAGGAACCAAGCATCCTTCATTTGCTTCCTCATGTACTCAGGTGGCTTGCAAGTATGACAATATTCTTAGAGCTGAGTTTTTGAACAGCTCGAGTTATTAACCTTAAATACAAACTTCACTATCTCTATAGTACAAGCATACATACTTAAGATACTAATTTCTGTAAGGTTTAGTTTTGCATGACTTTAAAAGGAAGACCTAATTAAAGAGCATGCATGTCATAGGCCTATTTTTATCTGTATCTAAATCAAGATTTAATTAATAGCCTTTCTGAGCCAGCACTTAAATTTTGCTACTGTTTTTCAAGGTGTAAGGATCTCCACACTTTAATGGGTCCATATTCTGCACCTCCTCAAAGAGAATTCCATTTGCACTGTACAGGTGGAACAAGAGAAAAATCTGTACTTATTTACATAATATGGATACTGTAGTAAATACCACATTGATCAAAATCTCCAAAGAAACAGATAAAATCTGACTCAAAGAAAACCACCAAAGGCAAACTTCAGCAGCTCTGAATACCAGTCACTTCTGCTTGGGAAGTCTTTAGTGCTTGTGGCAAGAGCTGTGGGATTTAAAGGGTGAGTTGCACGTGTCAAAGTCCCACTTTGTCCTGCAGTTAAAGTGCAGAGCAGCTGGGCATCCAGCATCTCCACACACCCCCAGAGCACTCAGCTCATGGATTCCTCAAGAGCTGCCAGGCCTGTTCTCCAGGCAGATGTCCCACTAAGAAAAATGAAACATCATCTCATCGTGCTATCAAAAATACAGCTAGTTCTCAGTGTACATATATTTTCCATTCACTCAAAAAACTGAAACCTGATGCTGAAAAAAAACCAAAACAAACCAGCAAAGGCAACTGCTGCTGAAAAGAAATCCATGAGTCAGAACTCTACTATCAAAACTTATCTAAAGCTTTCTGGTCCTCTATTTAGGCAGAGTGTGTTTAGATTAATAAGTAACAATTGCAAGATTGTTTTACACTAGAGATCATGGTTTTCCTTTTCTCTAAGTTGACCAAGACCTTTTCAGCATTCAAAGCATTCATGAAGTGCTCCTGGAGCATAATGGGAGCTACATAAGCAAACATAAATCTGCCATATCATTTAACAACCTTAGGGAAAAATCACTTGTTCTGCTTGAAACTCTTTAGGTACAATATTTGAAAGAGACAAAGAGCAGTTCACACAAAACTAAACAGTATTTGTTCCTATCATTGTACTTCTACTAAAGTATTTAAATGTAAAGTTACTCTCTACTCAGTTTGTTAAAATATGTTTTGAGGGGACAACATTTGCTTTCCTGGCTGTTCTATCCCTCTTCCCTCACCATGGTGCTCATGGTCAGTGAATACCCTCCTCAATATCCTGCACAGCAACCTCACTGCTGGCTGCTTCCAACTGTGGGTGGAGATCCCTGGCTTCCTGGTTGCAAACGCCCTGCAAGTACCTCTGAACTACTGGAGGTTTCCAGAAATCCATCTTACCAATAGTCAAGTTCTCACCAAGTACATCAGTGATTTTTAAATTACAAAAATTGGAAACAAAGAAGAACAAAGTGAAATAAAACATGTCTAGGTAACATCTAGAACTCAGACTCCAGACTTCCCATAGCTGTTGCACTACTAAAACAAACACAGCCCTCCCTCTCCTCTTCCACAGAGCTTCTTTCCCAGAAAGCTCTCTGATTCTATTTTTTCTATTTGGTGCACCCTTTTTAACTTAAACAGCCTCCCTCATACTCAGAAAATCATGATCAGCACTCAATGTACTGACAGATAATGAAATACAATCTCTGGACCATTACTACTGCTACACTGAGAACACTCACTCCACCTTCATGATGCAGGTAACTTATGACACTCATCTTTCCCCTCTCTTGCCAGCACCTTTCCCTCAGTTGCCCATCTTCTGTCAGTCTGTCAAACTGGGTACCCTGTCTGGTAACTGATAAATGAACCACTGAGTTTTCCCTGTCTTCTGAGATGATTAAGTTGGCAATTTAGTAGATGTCTTTAGCACTCTAGCTCAATGTCAATTGAGAGTTCTGCAGATGAGATGAAGAAGATGATGACACTATCACTGGAAAAGGGGGAACTGAGGGGGCATCTGCAATCTGCTTTGGAGTATTTGTATTTCTGATACAGAAATTAAGTTTTCAAAATACTTATGACGACTGAGAAGTATTTGCTGCTTGGAGCATGAGGAAAGATAAATGCTCACATTCACCATGCAGCTAGAGAACTACAACAGGTACAGTGAAACTAAAGATTTGCTTATTTCTGCTGAGAGAAATCACAGAAAAAAAAGCCCACCAGAAGGCAGAGCCCAAGAAATAATGCTCTGATATTCTCTTGCAAATGCTGTGCAGTGAAACTTCTCAGGGCAGTTGAGCCCCCTGGGATGCTCAACACTCTATTTCCACCTTGGCAAGGGGACACTGCTCTTTACACCTGCCAAGGTGTGTCTGCAGATCCAGGCTGCACAAGTTACCCACTACACTTTCCAGAGCGAGTAAGGACATGGAGGCCTTGGAGAGAGCATCATGACAGCAAAAACAAAGGTGCAATTTGCAGATGCAGACTGTTGGCAACTGCTTTTACCTGAACTAATGTCATATTTACACTGGTGTCCCCAGGATAGGTTAGGTATGGATACCACATGCAGCACAGAGCACAGTGTAGAAGGAAGGACACAAAGCCCAACCCCTTTGCAGCACTGTGTCTGTGGAAGGCATGTGCCACTTGATATTAAAACGTGAATGACTGCAGCAAGGGCAAAACAAAAAATACATTTGCTCAAGAAAGGAGGATTTGTCATAACAAAGAGATTTTCAATTCATTAAAACCAGAAACCTTCTGACCTTCCAGTCAACTACAGTCGGGGGACATTCTGTTTCTGAACTATGCAAATGGTAGTACAAAAATCAAGAATTTTTATTATCCTTTTCCATATGCATAAACCACACATTCCCATTTTTAAATTACATTATGCCATGGCCTTCTAACTCTGAGTGACTGTTGCTAGCTAGGTTTCATCATTTAATATGGAGCACCTGCATTTGGCATAATAAAATTAAGCATTCCTTTGGAAATCAGATAGCTAGAATGTTTCTGTTGCTTTTTTAGACAAGGAGAAGACCTGCCTCCAAATTAGTATCTTTGATGTTGACTTTTTCATCAGTAATAGAGAACCTGGTTTAAAAATTAAAAACCCAAGCATCAAAATGCATGAAAAAGCTGTTAGAACTTTGTGGTGAGGTAACAGTACAAAGTCACTGGATTTGAAGGCTGCTCGTGCTCTTTAGGATACGATAAAAAAACCCAAACTTGTTTGGGAATGAAAGCAGAGTAATCCCTGTGAACTTTCTGCCCATATAGCTGAAACTGGCTACCATCAAAGAATACAAATATCTGGATTCAGATCCAGGCTTTGCTCCTTTAGCTCTAATTAAGGTTTTCTTCAGGAGACCCTCCTGTTCTAGTTGCACACTAAGTGGGAAAACTCCCTGGTTTTCACAGCTTCCCAGGTATTTTCAAGCACCTACAACCCAAGGGATGAGCTGCCTGGTCCTGTGCTGTGGCACAGAAAAGGAGAAGGGCTGCTGTGCAGTGTCTGCTGAAAAAACAAAGGCTTTGACTCCTACTGGCAAGATGAACACAGCACCATGAAGCTAGCTCTGAAATAGAGTATTATCAGAAACTCATTTTAAACTTGAGTGCTTATCCTGGGAAAGCATTTCCATTAAGAAGGGTGGGTACTGCTCTCAAGTTCTTTTTCAGCTCTCCTTAGGCCAGCACCTCTTATTCAGCTGTTCTCAATGCTGCACATGTATGGGGAACACATCCTGCATTCACCTTCTTTTTCTTTGATACAATATATGAATGCCAGTTGTGATCATGACATGACTGGTATATTTAAAACAGTTACACCCAAGAGAGACTGAAACTGCATGGAAGAAAAAGAGACCAGACAGCTGGGAGCCACCACTTGACCAGACTTAACACCAAGGTAGGTCTTTAGACATGTCCAGAAAATGGCTATTGTGTTAAAATCACTGGTTTTGGACAATCTTTCCTACTGCATAGTATTGACTCTGAAAGAAAAAGAGCTAAAAAACCCCAAACAAACTCAGGGTAGTTAAAAAAGTGAAACACATAATAAAGTAGCCACAAATTCATTGGGGAAAATTCACAGTGACACTTGAGATAGGAGAGACGTGCAGAAAATGCTCGGAAAGAATGGGGGCAAAAAACCCCAAAGGCTTTGCTAACCCAGTGAGCATTTCAAAAGCAGTGGCAGAATGCCTTGTTTAAGGTACTGAGAGCATTTAACAAGCTAATTCTAAGCTCCCTGTAGAGAAGAAATGAGTGAGAGAAGAGACATGACAGCTAGAGCAGGACAAAACAACAGAGGATTGGCACAATGCACTGGATTTGTCCTTCTGCAAGACATCAACAGAACCTTCAGACATTTAGGTTACCACAGCTCTAAAGATCCATAGCATAAAAAAAACATTTTTTCTTCCCCCTCCCACTGATAGCCAGGAGCTCCAAACAGCATTATTAGCTTCCTTTGAAACCTGCAAGTGATATTCTGTAATTACCAAGGAAGCTCCTCTCACTGCCATGATGGGGGGGAAGATGCAGGGAGGAAGGCAGAGAAAGATGGACAGTGGATGATTCCTTTCCCTGCTTTCCTCTGCTTATAGTGCTCCAAGTCTCCTTCCTTCTCCTGGGAGTACCTACACCTCCCTCTGCCATATACCCGTGGTCACAATTGTTTCCAGATTGTTGTTCACCATCTGCCATTTTATACCAACCAAGTGATTTGATGATCCTAGCATATTTATGAATTACTTCACACACTTCTGGGGTGAAACACAAACTATTTAACATTGCATAGCAAGCTACATAATTGTTCACAAAATGAAATCAAGGAGGCTGTATCTAATTAAAAGTACACGGGGAATCTACTGTAAGCAGAAGGTATTGTAATTATCTTGTTTCAATGCAAATGTAGTCAGTAATGAGAACAGTGTAAGGAAAGTATCTGGCTTTTACCTTCAGGGACACACAGGTAAAGCTAAAACACTTAGGATGATGCTACACATGTAAACACCAAAAACCCTCACCAAATAAAATTCATACTATCAAAGGCTCACATTTTTGGCTTTTAAATGGGAAAACTCAGTCAAAAATTCAAATTTGCTCAAGTTATTGAATTAAATGTACATGTGCAGGGTTTTTACAGGTACTGCAAACTCAAAAGCAATTGCAACATTACAAGCTATGAAATAAGCACAAAAAATCAATGAAAAACTTGTCCTAGAACATATGAAATTTACTTCACATCTTTGAGAAAGGGGACATCTGATTAAATGGATAGAAACTCAACATTATATTCTGGGTTTTGCTATTCTATAGTACAGAACTGCAATGTATGTTGTCTTTTTTCTCATTATCTGGATGTAATTGCATGTAATTTAATAAAGTTTAGGTGAGGAAATGCTCTTGTAAAACAGCTTATTAGCTCCACAAACATAATGGGATGTTTACAAAGACCTCATCTTTCCTATCTCAGTGTGTGGTTAGCACTCAGCCTTCCTTCTTGCACCTTCTTTGGGTGCCATGGGACATGGCAGGACTTTGCTGGGTCTCCTGAGCACAAGGCTGCTCCTGGCCTCACTGCTGCTTTCTGGCTTTCAGCTCCTTGCTCAAGCTATGTGGAAACTCAAATATAATAAGATCTAAAAATCCCAAACAACAACAAAACAAATATAGTTGTAGCTGAATCAGGCTCAAGAGCACCTGCTAAGTGATTCTAGTGGCTTAATATGAGCATAGAAAAATCCCCACCAAGTTTAAACACATTTTCCCCAGATAAATCCTCCCTTGTGTGCAGCTGCCTGTTACTTTACCCACCACTCACCTGAAATACATTTATTAAGCTATGGCATGACTTCAGCAATGTTTAATTTCTGCTTGAGGGGGATTTACATACATGTCAACTCCTGCAATATGACTGAAGTGCACAGAGAAAAATCCAGGAAGAAATGAAGATTTATTTAAAAGTTCAAATCACCCTGACCTTTTAGCTCACAAAGACTGAGGAAGAAGTAAAAAAAAAGCAAACAAAAACACAGATAGATTTTTATAAATAAATCAATACCTTATCTATAATTTACTGCATTAAAAAGTAAATTTCTCTCCCATATACCTCCACCCCAGGATGAACTCCATTTTACTATGACAAGAAAATCAAGCAGTATGAGGCATAAGAAAAAATGGTATCTCCAATGTGACCAAAAAAATATGTGCTCTGTGGATTTCTCAAGACGTCACTGTAAATAAATCTGTAACTAGAGGGGTTATTTGGTTAGAATGCATCTTCACTGAAGCTCCTGTCTTGCTCTGTGCACATCTGTGGTGAACCCTACCTGGAGCTGATGGGAAATGCTACAGATGTGGCTAGGCTGGGTTGTGCTCTTTAAGATGAGAAAAACTTAACTGCACTTTGCTATTTGGGAAAGCATTTGATCAACACAGAGAATATTAACTTCCCTGCAAAGGGGAACAAGAGAAACTGAATGGGGGCTAAGCCACTAACTTTACAGAACCAGTGCAGACCTACTGGTACATGTTTGCTCCACACTATTGGGTTCTCACCTCCGCACTGCAAGTGTCTGCAAGCACTTGTTTTTGATTGTATGCAATTGTCTCGTGGCCACTGGGTCAGTCTTACTGCAAGATGTGGGCTTGCCATAGATGCACCACAGCTCCAAGAATGCCCATTAAATGGTGGTTTGCAGTATCTGATCACTAAAGCTGATTAGCCTGGAAGTAGGAAAACACACTGCCATAATTAATGCATACATTAAAGAAGATACTTCTACACCCGACTATAATTTACAAGATAAGAAAGGATAAAGCAGATAAAATGTACTCTTTGAGGATAAAGAGGGTAGAGTGAAAATAAAGATTTCACTGAAATGTTAGCGTTTTCCAATTTGCAATATTTGAGCAAAGCAGATAAATAATTCTGCTCTGAAGCCTGCTGACAGCTGGACACAGCAGCTGGATAGGCTGCTCTAGAGAATTTGACTGCACATGCTAAATTTACTTCTGAAGTTATAGTGTAGTAATATAAT